>OY726518.1:121963075-122129763 GCA_963383655.1 Bathymodiolus septemdierum | reverse complement strand
AAGTCTTAAGTAGAAACAGTCTAGTAGGAAATCTTAAGTAGAAACAGTCTAGTAGGAAGTCTTAAGTAGAAACAGTCTAGTAGGAAGTCTTAAGTAGAAACAGTCTAGTAGGAAGTCTTAAGTAGAAACAGTCTAGTAGGAAGTCTTAAGTAGAAACAGTCTAGTAGGAAGTCTTAAGTAGAAACAGTCTAGTAGGAAGTCTTAAGTAGAAACAGTCTAGTAGGAAGTCTTAAGTAGAAACAGTCTAGTAGGAAGTCTTAAGTAGAAACAGTCTAGTAGGAAGTCTTAAGTAGAAACAGTCTAGTAGGAAGTCTTAAGTAGAAACAGTCTAGTAGGAAGTCTTAAGTAGAAACAGTCTAGTAGGAAGTCTTAAGTAGAAACAGTCTAGTAGGAAGTCTTAAGTAGGAAACAGTCTAGTAGGAAGTCTTAAGTAGAAACAGTCTAGTAGGAAGTCTTAAGTAGAAACAGTCTAGTAGGAAGTCTTAAGTAGAAACAGTCTAGTAGGAAATCTTAAGTAGAAACAGTCTAGTAGGAAGTCTTAAGTAGAAACAGTCTAGTAGGAAGTCTTAAGTAGAAACAGTCTAGTAGGAAGTCTTAAGTAGAAACAGTCTAGTAGGAAGTCTTAAGTAGAAACAGTCTAGTAGGAAGTCTTAAGTAGAAACAGTCTAGTAGGAAGTCTTAAGTAGAAACAGTCTAGTAGGAAATCTTAAGTAGAAACAGTCTAGTAGGAAATCTTAAGTAGAAACAGTCTAGTAGGAAGTCTTAAGTAGAAACAGTCTAGTAGGAAGTCTTAAGTAGAAACAGTCTAGTAGGAAGTCTTAAGTAGAAACAGTCTAGTAGGAAGTCTTAAGTAGAAACAGTCTAGTAGGAAGTCTTAAGTAGAAACAGTCTAGTAGGAAATCTTAAGTAGAAACAGTCTAGTAGGAAATCTTAAGTAGAAACAGTCTAGTAGGAAGTCTTAAGTAGAAACAGTCTAGTAGGAAGTCTTAAGTAGAAACAGTCTAGTAGGAAGTCTTAAGTAGAAACAGTCTAGTAGGAAATCTTAAGTAGAAACAGTCTAGTAGGAAGTCTTAAGTAGAAACAGTCTAGTAGGAAGTCTTAAGTAGAAACAGTCTAGTAGGAAGTCTTAAGTAGAAACAGTCTAGTAGGAAGTCTTAAGTAGAAACAGTCTAGTAGGAACAGTAGTTTATGTAATACTAATTCAAACATCTTATACTTGTGTTACTCTTCTATTAAACAAAAAGGGATGTTCTAAAGCAAAGGTAAAATTTGTGTAAAATAATGGATGTTTTTACTTTCTAGGATTTGGAAGATTACAGAATTTCAGAAGAAAATTCACTGATTAAAAATGTTAATAAACAGGTAATTAGACCTGGGAACAGGATAAAAGACTCCCAGACAAAAACCTACCGAACAAAAGCCCCCTGACAAAAAGCCCCCCATAATGAAATAATCATACAATCTTATTACATTTTTTTATATTGATGGTGATATTAAAGATATCTTAAAGATCAAAACTCATCCATATTAAAAAAGGAGGAGTGGGGGAATTAACACTAAAAAAATAAAATACTTTAAAAACATATTTTCCACATTTCGTTCATTGTTATGTTCATTTATCATTGCTTATTTGTTTGAATTGGAATTAAATCAGGTAAAGTTAATTAGGAATTGTTTTTATTGATAAACAATTGATGATTGCGTTTATAATCTTTGAAGTTATTAAAAGTAATGAGTGAGTTATTTTCTCATCCTTTTTGCTGTACTATAATGATTTTTTTTAAGATAAAACAAATTTTATTTTTACTTTCTTTGATGAGGGTTATTATTATTCTTAAACAAATATTTCAATTGTTTATGATATCTTCAAGTTCCAATAATAACTTATTATGAAAAATAGTATTCAAAAGTAATGTTAACCCATAAATAGCAGTACAATAAGTTCAAAATGTGTGCAAAGATACCAATATATAAATAACTTGTACTTTTCATTATTGGGGGGCTTTTGTCTGGGGAGTTTTTGTCTGGGGGGGCTTTTGTCCTAGACCCATTAAACCTATAATAGATAAGACTAGTACCAAGGCTGTCTTATAAACTCCAGAAACAGAATTGGTTTTTATGGTTGTTTGGTAAATATTGCAATATCACAAATAAAACTGATTATTATTAAAATTATAGTTCCTTTTGATGTATATGTAATTACTCATATTGTATTCAAGTGTTTGGGTCGTTGTGGTTGTGAACATATGGTAGTTGGATTTACAACTGCCTGTGCAATCAGATCCAATTACAACTAATGTGATTTCGAATCCCGCTCATGGCAAGGTGTACTCGATACAACTTTATGTGATAAAGTTTGTCAGTGATTTGTGGCAAGTCTGTGGTTTTCTCCAAGTATTCCAGTTTCCTCCACCAATAAAACTGACTGCCATGATATAACTGAAATATTGTTGAAAGTGGTTTTAAACACCATAACCTTAACCTTATCCCTTTTCCCATGTAATTAATTTGATTTTATTTTTTATTCAGGTGTCAACCTTCAGAATGTCATACCCTAAACAAGGCAGCAGAAAAAGGAAAAGAACACAAATTGATCCACTTAGACTTGATGATGTAGGTTCTAAAATTAAATTATTCCAAATTCCACAGTTAGTTTTTGGATATGATTTCTGTCCGAAGGATAACAATTTATTTAATGCAAGGCAAATTAAAAGTAATAACACTGTAGAAAGATCGCTGAATGGTAGGCAGGCCAATAAATTCTAAATGTATTCTAAACAAATTTTTGCATTGTTATGAAATAATAATCACCGGTTGTTAATTATGTCTTTGTAATGGCAGTTGTATATGGAATAAAAACAATGGCATTAATTTAGCTAAATTCGTAAATCTATCATGACTAGGGTAAAATGTATTTCTAACAATGTTTGTAATTTCTTATAGTTTATGATTATTTACAGTAATCAGACAATACATGAATTTAAGAAATAGCATGTGAATTCATTTAAATTTGTCCATGCCAATTTTCGTGGTTTGAAGAAAAATTATATTTGCAGGGATCCATATGTAAATTTATAGATCACCTGCTATAGTCAGTATATGCGGACAAATATTCATTAAATTCTTAATTTTTTAGTCCGATACTATCCATGAAATCCACAAAAATTATGATGAATATTAGTGAATTTACAGTACCACATTGGTTATATGGTCTTGGATGTTCTTTTTTTCTTCTTGTTTTATCTGGTTTTCAAATTTCGGGTAAGACGTGAAGATTTGGGAAACGAAAATGTTAACTAATTCAAGTGGTTATTGTGGAATGACTTGATGATAACAATATGATAAATAATCTCTCCTTGATATTGAACCCCATTGTTTGATTTGTAGTTATCTCCCTTACAACTGATCTACCTGTTAGAGGTACTTGATATTGAACCTGATTGTTTTATTTGTAGATATCTCCCTTACAACTGATCTACCTGTTAGAGGTACTTGATATTGAACCTAATTGTTTTATTTGTAGTTATCTCCCTGACAACTGATCTACCTGTTAGAGGTACTTGATATTGAACCTAATTGTTTTATTTGTAGTTATCTCCCTTACAACTGATCTACCTGTTAGAGGTACTTGATATTGAACCTAATTGTTTTATTTGTAGATATCTCCCTTACAACTGATCTACCTGTTAGAGGCATACCTGTTAACCCTCCCCTTTTTCGCGGGAGTCTCCCGCGTAAGAGCCCTATCTCCCGCATGGACTGGGTCTCATGCACGGGAGACATTAATCTCCCGCACACACCTTTTCCTCCTGGACGATCTCCCCCAACAAAAAATCAAGTACAATAAAATCTTGACCTACATTTTGCGATCAATATTTCTGGAAATTCCCCATTTGGAACTCCCGCGCTGATGAAAAACGCCGAGAGTAACAAATGGTAAAGGTGTTTAAATGATATCCGGTTATTGATCTGTTTGACACCTTTACAGGTAAATTGGGTCATGGAGATTAATTAAGGTGTTGATGATTATACAACAATTATCCACTGATTGACAGTTAATTGGGGATAAGGAAGTGGGTTTGTGGCACACACTTATATGATTAGAAGTGTGATAGCGGCAATTAAAAATAGTTATAAACCGTTGTGCAAACAGGAGTCGGACAACTTTTGATGCCGAGGAAAACTTCTTATTTCGATCAAACGTGCAATGAATTCATCTCGGATTGAGTTGTTATGGCTTGTTTGGGACCAAAGCCGATCAAAGTATTATTTAAGGACTAAGTTCCAGAATGGAATTGATAAACCACAAAAATGCCAAAACGTATGCTATCACCCAACGCACCAGCAGCAAAGTGACTTTTTAATTTTAGTGCTCTATGACTTTATTTTTCAGAGCATTATGTCTTCATTGTTATTGCTTTGATTATGAATAAATTATAAATACAGTTTTTATCCTTCATTCATCATATGAAACACTACTAATAAGACAGAAATGTAAACAATATATATTGAAATGGGATGCAGTTGGTTCAATACTGAAACAAACAAAAAAGAAAACATCAATTAACAATAAAAACATGCATCAAATACGTCGATAAAAAATCTCCAGTTGCAGCATAGCAACTCTTATCACATGTATGCAACTACAAGGTACAATTTTGTGCATTTAAAGGCGACGCACAAAATCTCCCCCTTAGAAGAGTTGGTAGGGGGGAGATCTCCCCCCTAGCAGTTCCCAGAGGTTAACATGTATGTAGAGGTACTTGATATTGAACCCCATTGTTTGATTTGTAGTTATCTCCCTTACAACTGATCTACCTGTTAGAGGTACTTGATATTGAACCTAATTGTTTTATTTGTAGTTATCTCCCTTACAACTGATCTACCTGTTAGAGGTACTTGATATTGAACCTGGTTGTTTTATTTGTAGATATCTCCCTTACAACTGATCTACCTGTTAGAGGTACTTGATATTGAACCTAATTGTTTTATTTGTAGATATCTCCCTTACAACTGATCTACCTGTTAGAGGTACTTGATATTGAACCCCATTGTTTGATTTGTAGTTATCTCCCTTACAACTGATCTACCTGTTAGAGGTACTTGATATTGAACCTGATTGTTTTATTTGTAGCTATCTCCCTTACAACTGATCTACCTGTTAGAGGTACTTGATATTGAACCTGATTGTTTTATTTGTAGTTATCTCCCCTCATTGTTTTCATTGTAGTTATCTCCCTTACAACTGGTGTACTTTTTAGAGGTACTATTAGAAGATGACAAGATTCCATCTCATCTTCTTACTTACTTAAGAAATAAGTACAATTTGATGGAGCTAAATGCAGATGTAAGTGTTTATTTATTTAAGAATCTAAATTTTAGAAATTGCTCAATTCTTTCCTTTATAAATAATTAAGACATATTTTTAAGGAAGCAGATTACAGTAAGTTCTATCACTTGTTTCTAAATGTCTTTGATTTTGGATGACTGATGACTAACAATATTTCAGATACATTATGACAGTCGTTTTTATTATAGGAAGCCGTAGTATTCAGGAGATACCACTATAACCTTCTATAAATCACACAATGTTGTTCAGGAGATACCACTATAACCTTCTATAAATCACACAATGTTGTTCAGGAGATACCACTATAACCTTCTATAAATCACACAATGTTGTTCAGGAGATACCACTATAACCTTCTATAAATCACACAATGTTGTTCAGGAGATACCACTATAACCTTCTATAAATCACACAATGTTGTTCAGGAGATACCACTATAACCTTCTATAAATCACACAATGTTGTTCAGGAGATACCACTATAACCTTCTATAAATCACACAATGTTGTTCAGGAGATACCACTATAACCTTCTATAAATCACACAATGTTGTTCAGGAGATACCACTATAACCTTCTATAAATCAGTAAGCCATAGTATTCAGGAGATACCACTATAACCTTCTATAAATCAGTAAGTCGTAGTATTCAGGAGATACCACTACAACCTTCTATAAATCAGTAAGCCGTAGTATTCAGGAGATACCACTATAACCTTCTATAAATCACACAATGTTGTTCAGGAGATACCACTATAACCTTCTATAAATCACACAATGTTGTTCAGGAGATACCACTATAACCTTCTATAAATCACACAATGTTGTTCTGGAGATACCACTATAACCTTCTATAAATCACACAATGTTGTTCAGGAGATACCACTATAACCTTCTATAAATCACACAATGTTGTTCAGGAGATACCACTATAACCTTCTATAAATCAGTAAGCCGTAGTATTCAGGAGATACCACTACAACCTTCTATAAATCAGTAAGTCGTAGTATTCAGGAGATACCACTATAACCTTCTATAAATCAGTAAGTCGTAGTATTCAGGAGATACCACTATAACCTTCTATAAATCAGTAAGCCATAGTATTCAGGAGATACCACTATAACCTTCTATAAATCAGTAAGCCGTAGTATTCAGGAGATACCACTATAACCTTCTATAAATCAGTAAGCCGTAGTATTCAGGAGATACCCACTATAACCTTCTATAAATCACACAATGTTGTTCAGGAGATACCACTATAACCTTCTATAAATCACACAATGTTGTTCAGGAGATACCACTATAACCTTCTATAAATCACACAATGTTGTTCAGGAGATACCACTATAACCTTCTATAAATCAGTAAGCCATAGTATTCAGGAGATACCACTATAACCTTCTATAAATCAGTAAGTCGTAGTATTCAGGAGATACCACTACAACCTTCTATAAATCAGTAAGCCGTAGTATTCAGGAGATACCACTACGACCTTCTATAAATCAGTAAGCCGTAGTATTCAGGAGATACCACTATAACCTTCTATAAATCAGTAAGCCATAGTATTCAGGAGATACCACTATAACCTTCTATAAATCAGTAAGCCGTAGTATTCAGGAGATACCACTATAACCTTCTATAAATCAGTAAGCCGTAGTATTCAGGAGATACCCACTATAACCTTCTATAAATCACACAATGTTGTTCAGGAGATACCACTATAACCTTCTATAAATCACACAATGTTGTTCAGGAGATACCACTATAACCTTCTATAAATCACACAATGTTGTTCAGGAGATACCACTATAACCTTCTATAAATCAGTAAGCCATAGTATTCAGGAGATACCACTATAACCTTCTATAAATCAGTAAGTTGTAGTATTCAGGAGATACCACTACAACCTTCTATAAATCAGTAAGCCGTAGTATTCAGGAGATACCACTATAACCTATAAATCAGTAAGCCGTAGTATTCAGGAGATACCACTACAACCTTCTATTAATCACACAATGTTGTATCAGATACATTTTGCCACCACAGATGGAAATCACCAACCAATAACCAAATATGTGCAGTTTCAGAATTTTATTTTTCATCAGAATGCTATTTCTCAGCATATTTTTTTTTTTATTTTCTTCTAGTAATATTTTTAATTTCCAAGAATATGGGTATTTCAATTCCGAAGAACCCACTGTCACTACCATATATGGTGATGACTACAGAACACCCATGACAGTTGTAATGTATGCATTAACTAAATATGTTAACACTCTAGAACCTAACGTTTAGCAGATATTACCTACAATTAGATTTCAAGACTATTTTGCTTATTAAAGGTACAACATAGATGGTGTGAGCTGGTTATTAAACATAAGCTACAGAAATATTACAATGATCTGAAATGTTTTCTCCTTCATCACCAGGTAACCATAGTAATATTATCAAGATTTTGTTTTCAACAGCTTTAAGGCTCTAGATTGGTATTACAGGGACTTTCGATTGAAACTAGTTGTCACCAAATTCACCATGTACTCATTAACAAGTTCATATCTACTGTTTGCTCAACAACAAAATGTGGGGAATTTGTTACAAGTTGAATTTTAATTTTTGAATTTTTGGTGTTTAACACCACTTTCAGCAATATTTCAGTTATATCATGGTGGCCAGTTTTAGTGTTGGAAGAAGCTGGAGAGAACCACCGACCATGGGCAAGCAACTGGTAAACTTTATCACTTGCGGCTGCGAGTCAAGTGCACCCTTTTTGTAATTTACAAAGCCGGGCGCGAACCCACGCCGTATTGGTGATAGTTGAGTATGAGTTGTTAGGTAATCAAACTACCTAACTCATTGAGCCACCCGGGCCCTTCTGTTACAAGTTGAAAAAAATGTGGGAATATATATAAAGTGAGTGAAATTATTATGTCTGCATTGGAATTCCTTGTTTCCTTTGATCCGTTCAATAATACAACTGTGTCACTCTTTTTGATTGACCATTGACAAACTGAGTGGTACCTTGTGGCACCATCAGTAATTACAAACTAATGCTGGTACCAGTTTTACAATTGTCAAAGCGGATAGATGGTTATCTCGAGAGAAAAAAATAACATGCACAGAAACAAAACAAATATTTGAATGTTTATATACACGGTAGTCAGGTATAGATACATTAAATCACTCAGGAATGATGTCTATAATTTGTCCTGCAATATATGTAAGTGCGGAGGTAAATATATATTGGGAATTTGATCACAGTATTATTCATGCAGCTAATAAAGCACATCATATTAGAATTTACTATTATTACAGGCAATGGGTGTGTACCTCTATGGAGAAATGGTGCTGTCTGGATGTAAGCATCAGAAAAAAATAGCTGAGGAATGTTTTAATTCACTGAAGACACACATGGAACCTGATCCTTATTCTACAGTTAAATCTATGATTTATGGTACATGAGGTGAAGTGTAAACTGTGAAAGCTTATGTATATGGTATTTGAGATGATGTGTTTTGTGAAAAATATGATTGATTGTGCTTGAGGTGAGGTGCTATATGAAGCTACAACGCATGGTTCATGAGGTGTTATATCATGTGAAAGCTATGATTTATGTTACTGAGGTGAGGTGTTATGTGAAGCTTCAACTCATGGTTTATGAAGTGATATATCATGTGAAAGCTATGATTTATGTTACTGAGGTGGGGTGTTATGTGAAGCTACAACTCCTGTTTCTTGAGGTGATATATCATGTGAAAGCTATGATTTATGTTACTGAGGTGAGGTGTTAAGTGAAGCTTCAACTCATGGTTTATGAAGTGATATATCATGTGAAAGCTATGATTTATGTTACTGAGGTGAGGTGTTATGTGAAGCTATGTCTCATGGTTCATATCATGTGAATGCTACGATTTATGGTACTTGAGGTAAGGTTTCACATGAAAGCTATGATTTATGGTACCGAGGTGAGGTGTTATGTGAAGCTATGATTTATGGTGAGGTGTTATGTGAACCTATGATTTGTGGTGAGGTGTTATGTGAACCTATGATTTGTGGTGAGGTGTTATGTGAACCTATGATTTGTGGTGAGGTGTTATGTGAACCTATGATTTATGGTGAGGTGTTATGTGAACCTATGATTTATGGTGAGGTGTTATGTGAACCTATGATTTGTGGTGAGGTGTTATGTGAAGCTATGATTTATGGTGAGGTGTTATGTGAACCTATGATTTGTGGTGAGGTGTTATGTGAACCTATTATTTATGGTGAGGTGTTATGTGAACCTATGATTTGTGGTGAGGTGTTATGTGAACCTATTATTTATGGTGAGGTGTTATGTGAACCTATGATTTATGGTGAGGTGTTATGTGAACCTATGATTTATGGTGAGGTGTTATGTGAACCTATGATTTATGGTGAGGTGTTATGTGAAGCTATGATTTATGGTGAGGTGTTATGTGAAGCTATGATTTATGGTGAGGTGTTATGTGAAGCTATGATTTATGGTGAGGTGTTATGTGAACCTATGATTTATGGTGAGGTGTTATGTGAACCTATGATTTGTGGTGAGGTGTTATGTGAACCTATTATTTATGGTATATGAGGTAAGGTTTCACATGAAAGCTATGATTTATGGTACTGAGGTGAGGTGTTATGTGAACTATAATATATGGCACATCAGACAAAGGGATATTTGAAGCTATGATCTGTGACACATGAGGCGAGGTGTTATGTGAAACTATGATTTATGGTACATGCACGGATCAAATTTAACTTGTTTTTCCACAAGAAAAAAATAGCCAATGCAAATTGTTTCCACTAGCTAAATTAAATTACTACTAGCTAAAATTTTGAAATCAAAATTTAATGGTTATTGGACATTATAACATTGATTATGCAAGTCTGGCAAAAATATATCAGAATTTAGGCATGGAATTAGCTCTAAAAAGTGCATCATAAATAAAAATATTTCCATCCTAATATTTTTTTTACTTCATTTTTCATTTTGAGCCTGTTTTTTTTCCAATTATCCCATATTAAAATGAAATGGTGGTTGTTCCCTTATTTATTATACTAAATGACATTTCACTGGCTTTTAAATTTGTATTTGCTTCAGCTGCACAAATTCACATTTAAGTTGAGCCAAAGATAATTTATTTTTAGATTATCAATGTGCTTCCTGCTTAAAACTTCAAATTGAAATGTAAAACTTCCAAAAAAAGTGATCACATTGAGACATTCATATTTATTATAATATGCAAATTGTCTTTGGTTATATGTTTATTTTTAACATCACAGACATCCAATCAGTATATACAGAAATCTCAACCCGGGTGTCAAATTGCAAAACCTTTTCCTATTTTTTTTTTTATAGTTTTCACAGACAACGTAACACTTACACATTTATTGTTATCATTGAGATCTTTATTGTCTGTAATGTCATCATTTGTCTACTCTTTTTTGTTGTTTACACTGAAGAAATCAGTAATTTGGTGCATGGTTTCACTTTGACACATGCATAATTAATGGAGGTCATGAAAGCATAATGCAGTTGAATATCATACGAATGCTTTAACTACATGGATAAAACATTAAAGCACCTATTAGATATAAATTTAACAGTCACAGTCACTTAAATTTTTTTTGACAACTACGATTTTATACACAAAACTGAAAGTAGGAAAATTTAGCACACTCACAATTTTTTTCAAGTTCTCTTTGGCTTTTACTCGCTAAATTTAATTTTTACTCGCATTTAGCAAGTATTTCCCATTAAATTTTATCCCTGTACATGTGTTGAGGGTTATTGTGAAAGTTATGAATTAAGGTACATACAGCGAGGTGTTTTGTGAATCTATTTGTAGTACATTAATTGTTTTGTGAAGCTGATTTGTATTGTACATAAGGCATATTGTATAGATGATATATGTCACATAGAGTCATCAACATTCTGAAGATCTTTCTAAAGTTAATGCTATTGTTTATGGTATATGAAACCAAGAGTGAATAACAATGTTTAAATGGATATTTATAAATGATGTACTGCATGTTCTTGTAACTAGTAAATAACAATGCAAAGAAATACATTTAGAACTGAGTCATGATTGAGAGTAAACACTTCCTAGGTGAGAGTATTATATGATAGATATCATAAGCAAAATTATAATGATTGCATATTTTTAATAAATGTTTTAAAACAAGGATTGAATGTCTTATGTAATATAGTAAAAGTCAAGATGAATGAAATGTTTATTTTTCCTGGTCAATATTTAAGGTTTTTATTAATCAATATCACCAAGTCCTGAGAACATCCTTATGACAAGATTATACTTTTTATTTGCAACAAATCTCATATAAATCAAGGGGCTGTCGTGATCATTTGGTAGTTGGATTTACAACTACCTGTGCAATCAGTGCCTATCACCACTAAAGTTGTGAGTTCTTTGGATACTAAGGTTTCCTTCACCAATAAAAATGGACACCATAATATAACTGAAATATTGTTTAAAGTGGTGTTAAACACCATGACATTATTAACCCTTAACCCATATAAAACAGGACTTTCATTGAGTTATTGGTGATTGCATGTTGTGTATCTATGAGAAAATAACTGAACACGGCTATCTTCAAAATCTGCATTGATATTTTTATTAAGATATAAGTCTGTAGTTGTAGTTGACTCATTGTCATGGTCACAATAGAATCCACGCAATAACTTTTATTTTACCTCTTTCTACCATTCTTCTATTCTGTTCTGACAGTGTGGTATTTATTGCTTTTCATTTTGTTCTACTAGATTGATCCTGCTGTTATTTTAAAACAATGGCCTTGTAACAAAATAAAGGTTGGGTATTATTTCGGGGGGGGGGGTTCTAGTTCTACATGCTTCCAAACAAGATGACAAAAAGGATATGAAACATTAATTAAACTTTGGGAAGTGACATTTAACTGTGATGAGGTGTACTCAACACAATCTCATGTATAAAGATTGCCAATTGCATACAAACCATAGTGATTTTCTCCATGTACTCCAGTTTCCACAATTTATATAAATCATTATATAGCTGATTTATTGATTAAATTAGATTCAAATGTCCAAAATTCAAACCCATAAGATATTTAGAAAAAACAAGACTACAGCAATAACATGTTTTTATATTGTTTGTCATTTACTGTTGTATTCAAATGGCTTGCTGTAGAATATCTTAAAACATGATTCATCTGACTGTAGTAATAAATAGAAACAACAGAAGATAAAATTGAAGATTTAATTTTATTGACAACAATCTTAGTTGCTTGGTCATAATTTTAGTCATACACAACAATATATTTAAAATGACTGATGTCACAGAATTATTGCTACAACTCATCAATGAACAATATTTTTTATGTACTTAATTCTGCAATATGTTTCTCATTTGGTCAATACAGACATTTTTGTGTTTGTCCCAAACCAGGACCTGGAATTCCAAGGTAGTATGTCGTCATCTTTTTTTTGTGTGTTCAGTGAGTTGAGGTGAGAGGTGTTTGTTCGTTTTGTTGATATTGGTGGATTGATGACCATCACTGTTTAAACTTACTTTTCATAAATATTTATTTTGATGTAACCATAAAGAATATTTTATTACATTTTGAATATAAATAGTTTGAACAAATTAGTTTTTTAAATACAAATGTTGAACCTCAGACAAAATCAAATGATCTATTCATATAGCATGATATAACTGAACTTATTATATAGATAGGTGTGAATTATGGTGATTTATCCCTGAAATAAATTCCGTTATCACATATTTTATTGAAATAACGCCGAATTTGCACGTGTAATAAAAGCATAATTTGCGGCGTGTTATTTGCCTCCTGGGCAATAACATGTTATCTGCCCTCTTGTGAAGGGCAATAGCATGTTATCTGCCCTGGCAAAATATGTGATAAATAGATTAATACATGGCCTTTTTCATATTGCCCTCGTCATCAGCTCTTGACTGATATTGTCCCTCGGGGTAAAGCCCTCGGTGCCGATATCAAGGTCTCGTGCTGATAACAAGGGCAGTATGAAAAAGGCCATGTATTAATCTATAAGTATCTCACATGTGAAATATCAGTTGTTTCCCGCCGGAACTACTTTTACACAACTATTAGTGTGGTGGTTACATCCCTTGTTGTGCTACGGTGAATACACATACAATAGTAAACTGAAAAAATTTCGCGAAATGTTTTTGACGACTTTGGCACATAACCAACATGACATCAATAACGTCATATGAACACTTCCAGTTTGAAACCTAAAGATCAAACGTTATTTGGCTTTGTGTATGCTTCAATTTTGATCAAATTTAACTAAAACAAGTTTTGAAGGTAAGTATTTAATTATTTTTGTGCATTGTTGTAAATATGACATGTAGGATTTCACATTTTCAAGATGGCAGATCCATCCAGCTGAACCTCTTAGTATCATTGCTCTTAGATTTATACGCGTGGAATGAAATATACAAATGAAAAAAATAATATATAAGAAATTTTGAAAGTCTATATAATATATAATAAACAGTATAACTAAATCATACATTTTGAATATCAAAATAAGACCACTCTGACCGAATACGCATTAATGATTAAACTCGTGGGTGGAACAAGCCCACTCCTTTAATCGTTATGTTACTTCTGTCACTCGTGGTCTTATTTTGATATTCAAAATCTACAATTAGTTATACTATATTTATTCCTAAAAAGGAAATTATCTGCAAAACCAGACCTTGTACAAGCAGTAAAACCTGTCTAAGCCAGACTCTGAATAATTAATATCAAATGTGTAAATTACACATTACTAATGTTAATCATGAATAACCTGGAATCCTGCATATGTGTTTGACCCAGGGTAATCAGTACAAACACTCAATACTTCGGAAATCATTCCTATATCAAAATGTGAATATCAGGGAGAAAAATATCGGCATACTCTGGTTTACTACAACAATAAAACTGACTGCCACGATTTAACTGAAATATTGTTGAAAGTGCCATTAAACACCATAACCCTAACCCTATACTTGATTTACACTTTATACAGTCCATATTTAGAGTTTATGATCACAGTATAACGGTCAAAAACTGTACAGTACATGTATATTGTATTCCTTAACGAATTATTAATTGATATTGCAACTCGGAGGCAGTAGATATGTGTGTATACAAATGCTAACCTTTGAGGAGACACTTCTTAAAGAAGGCTACGAATCATAACCCATTAATTGTTAAAATAGTTTCATTCATTAAATAAACAAATCTTAATTGACTATAAGAACGAATTAATTGCTACAATTAAATAGAATGTTTATAATCTGTTTGTAGCGATATCAATTTACACTCTTCAGAATCTCCTCTTCTTAAAACATCACATGAATTTGGTTACTGTGTTCATGTTGTAACATGTCTATTATTATTTATAGGTATTTAAATACCATTCCAGAGAACTTCATCCCAGTGTTTATAGATATATAGTTCTTAATAGATTGTTTACATCATCTTAACAACTTCCAGGATTATTATTTTTTTTATTATTTTTTTTTTTTTTTTGTAAGGCACTTTATAATTTTACATTTAATGTTCTCTTTCCGAACATCACTGCATTTGATAATTGAAGGTGAAGCCAGCCGACATCATTGGAACTTTACATATGCTTCAATGGATTATTGGAACTTTATTTTTATAAAATAAAATAAACCGGTCATATAATTTGAAAGAAAACAATATAGAGATGTGAATTTGTGTCAACAAGAACTAGAGGTGAATTTAATTACCATATATTTAATCAAGGAATTATAACCTGATTTAACTTCTGTTGATAGAATATCTAATGATTAATTTGCATTGAAGTCCATGTAGAATTCAGAGGCTTCATCTACAAACATTTTCTTCATATCAAAAATGCTAATCATAGTGATGTCACTCCGAATAAGACAATTTTAGTTTTTGTGTGAAAAAAAACCTAAGTTTCTTCTGAATCATATTAACATACAACATAAACAATTTGAAAACAATTTGTCAATAATTTACAAACATAACAATAAAGAAAATGGTTCTTCAAATATATACAAACATATTCTCCATGTCAGTTGTTGTCAGCAGAACATTGGCCCTCTCCAGACGTTACTGACGTCATCAAAACATGTGTATAATCTGTTAAAAATATACATTCCTTTAATATGTTATATATACACTGTTCTCAAAACACCACTAGTGCCACTACAAATAAACTGATGATATGGGGAAAAGGCGGTAAAGATATATTCTTAGTCTGAAAATAATTTACTATGAGACTAGATTGGTCGAATTATTTAATGTTTATGTCAGGAAGGGATACTCCTGTACATAGAGTAATTCATCAAATTTGTCTTCATATGTTCCTAAAATGTTAATAACAAGTAGTGCTTACTCCCTAATACCATACTAGAAGATTAAGATCTAGAAGACAACTCTGACCGTACAACTTGTTTATTTAACGGAAGGTAGAATGGGCATTGTTTAATCTTAGTAGGAGGAGGAATCTTGCAGCAGTAAAATAAGTTGTAATGGTCCGCTAGTCCAACAAAGGGATTGAATTTAAGTCATTAAACACAATTCCGTTTCCACAGAACACTTTCCATGCTTCCTTTCGTCGCCTTAATCGTCTTTTTCGTTTATTTTTTAACCTATTTTTCTTTTTATTTCTCTTTTTATTCCCTTTTCTGGTTTCATTGTTCCTCTTCCTCTTCCTACGTTTCTGTCTGTTTTTATGTTTTCTTCTTCTTCTCCAACGTTTGTATTGCCGACGAAGTATTTTTCTGTCGTTTTTAGAAAGGGATTTCCACTTTGTAAATTCGGACTTGTTATTCAGAAAATCTGGAAATATACATTAAATATTGTCTTAATTTAAAACCAAACAGCCATAGTCACATATAAACATGTTTGTAGATGATTGTATAATCTGTGCGGGTTAAGGATCAAATCGTGGATATCTAATTTAGTGTGCACGACGGGTTTCTAGAATAACTTTCATCAGGTACTCAAATGACTGGAAAGTCTAATAATTTAAAAATCTTTGGTAGCAAGAAAACATAAAGACTTAAACAGGCTAGTCTCTGCTAAGTTCTATGCCTGAGAGAACCTTAGTTTTGATAATAATTACATAGTATCTAATTAACCATGTCAGTGCAGAAACACTGAATACTAGGTAGATGATACTCTGGATGACTAATAGTCCACCAGTAGTCATAGTAATTTCACGATTTTGTACAATTTTTTTTGTACATGTTAGGGTAACATGACTATCTGTTTCCACTTGATCCATATCAATTGAATCTTTGAAATACGATAGCCAGAAGTTGGATGAGTTATTTCTGAATGTTTTTATTATTATTATTATTACTTATTAAGACGATATATACTGTGATCAATGATAGCCTATTATTGAATATCAACATTTACAAGCTCGTTACTGGTTTTAATTTGAAATAAAATAAATGTTGTATATGTGACTTTGGCTTCCTTTGGTATTAATTGAATATTAATGTTTATACAATTTCTTTGTAATATAAATTAATGTAGCATTACTGTCACAGTTCATTAAACGTAAACATGCATATTCTAAAACTAATTTTTATTTCATGCTTCGTTAATTAAAAAAAAAACCACGGGAAGACAATATTTAATGCATTTAGATTTTTTTAAGAATTTGTTAAATATACTGATTTGTTTTCTTTATTTGAACAACAGTTAGAAATTTAGTGTTAACAGATAGATTGGATCTATTATACTATTCTGAAAATAAGCATAGCTATACACAGTAATTCTACAACACGTGTGTTTGCTAGCAGATGATATAGCAAGGATGTTAGCGAAAAGTATTGAGTAAATCAGGCATGTTAGTAAGTTTATAATTAAACAATAATAATGGTTATGATGTATAAAATGTAGAAAAGTTAGATGTTATTACAACCTATAGTTCTATCCATGTGTTGTTAATTTTAAGATCAAATATCCTAGCCTTTATGTACACTCAATATTGTTTTGTCCTGTATATATATATATATATATATATGTTTTACAAAAGTATAGTAGTTTTCCTGATCATCCATGCATATTTTTAGTTTATCCCATATTTATTAAAATATATGGTATAGGAAACATTTTGTCCGCGATATTGTTTTTTCCTTTTTAATATTAAACTACCCCGTAATGAATTGCTTGCTCATTTAGATTGCTGTTAGATCCCCAGTTTGGGAGAAAACAAGACTAAATTGGTATTTACTTCGCCATGCACACGAATGTAAGCAAGAAGATACAGAATAGGGTTGCTCGGTGGCAGTATAATATTCGGAGTGTAGTGTGTGTTGTATACCAGTTTTACCCGACATATCTTATTCAAAGAAACATTCCTGACCCACTTGGTAGTATTAGAAATCGTAAATAGAAGGACAGACAATATAATGGCCAAAAGAAAAAAGATAAAATGACAAACAACGATCTACATAACATTACACAGAAAATTAAAGATCAAGCAACACGAACCCCACTAAAAACCGATGAACTCAGGTGCTCTGAAAAGGTAAGCAGTTCCTACTCCACATGTGGCACCCATCGTGTATTTTTGTCTCGTTTGTTAATATGTTCGATTGTACATTGGTGTTCTCATGTTTTATGAAATAAAGTGTACCTGCGCAGTGCCTCATTTCCATTCTACAACATCTGTTTTCGACCAATGAGGGACAAGTAGCACCATTAGGTGACGGGAATTCTAGTATTTCTCGTGACCTGGTTGTTATTCCGTATTTGTACCCACAAGTCTGACCATTTCTGGCACAAGGCGTCCATGATGACCAAGGTCCAGCCATACAGTCAACTGTAACAGAAGATAACATACATTAGGACTGCAAATCCCTATAGGTCTTTACATCATGGAGTAATACATGTATGATCAAATATTTTTACTTTTTTACAATATTGTAGGACAGACACTAAATATGGTAAAAATTCGTTTTCAGTTTCGACAATGGAGTGATGAAGTGGATTTTCTTTAACTAAAATACTAAACAGAAAGTTGAAAGGGATCGGTGATTTTGGATTTCCTATTGGTTGACAAAGCAAAACTTGACAATACTATATTTCTATAAAAGGACAGCATTCTTAACAAAATGTAAGGATTGCGTCACACAGTTACAATCATGGTTAGACACTCAAAATAAGCAGTAATAAAAGAGATCAAACCCTCACTCAATAATTCATATTTGCTAGATTATTTGCAATATAAAATATTACCAAGCAGACGACAGTCTTTTGAATAATTAGCATAGTGCAATCCTTCCGGACAGCTATCGGTACATCGACCTCGGTATGCTATGTATGGTCGTCTACACTGGGTACAGAAACTATTACTAAAACATGCAGCACAATGCTCTATCTGACATTCTGAAAAAAGGCAAGTATACACCAGTGATTAGAAAGCATACAATAGAAATAAGCTGTTAGCTAAATAAATGGTACATATAAATAGAGAAAAGTTTTTTTTTACATCTGTAATAAACTAGTTCTATTAATATTGTTTAAATTTAATCTAGTATTTTTTAAGCGGTGTTAACATAATGTTACACGTGCATGGCTTATTGTATTATGCACAGGCACGTCTACTTAAATTGAAAAACAATTGTTAAGGAGAACACAAATAGAAAGTAATAATATTATTATATCAAGAAAATATACATGTTTTAGGAAGCAGGCAGATAACAGGTCAACTGTGCATTATACAACTCTTTTTTTTTTTATTTCTAAATTTCCATTCTGATAAGTAAGAGGACAAAAGCATGAAATAATGTTTTCTAGGAGGACATAAGCAATAAAAATGTCATGTTTTCAAGTTTTGTTGAAAGCCTGTTATTGATGAGCAACTTATATTGCTAATTATTATACTTCGTGTAAGTTTCTGTAGTGATATTTGGTACTGTAATATTTTGGCATATTACCTGGACAATTAGACACTCAGCATAATAATGATATTAATGTGGTCTTGTCCAGGTAATATGCCAAAATATTACCCAGGTCTGAGAGACATATTACCCTCCCCTTCGGTCGGGAAATATGTCTCTCAGACCTGGGTAATATTTAGGCATATATTACCTGGACAAGACCACATTATTATATAATTATTGCCAATAAACCGGCATAAAGCTTTATCGCGAAAGGGTGAGCAAAATAAAGCATACTTTTAATATAAACATATTTTATTGATAAATAACATATAAACTTTTTTTTCCACAATACAATAAAACATAGGATTCAGAAACAAGTGTAATACTTATATTAGGACGTTTCCTAAAAAAGTACACGTTTAGTGATTGTTTTTAAAATTATTTCAAGCAATAAACTGTCAAAAAACGTAGCTTTGGGAAAACAATTGGAAGTGAAACGTTTCATTAAAGATTAAGTGTTATATGTCATTAAATATACGGTTTTATTGTTTTGCTGGAGTAACCTGTAATAATTGTGGTAAAACGTTCAATGTACAGCACCTTTATTTCAAGTTGTTCAAGAAATGAGACGGGTTAAGTTGTTTCTGTTGTTTCCTTTATCTCAAGTTCTTTAAGTTATATTAATGGAATCTAGTTAGTAAAGTTTGGATTATTAATGGACAGAATATACCTGAAAGTAAGATTACGTCTATAAGCATTTAGCTTCTGCAATTCATTTATCTTTGATAATTGTTTGTATAAAATATGGCTCATAGGAGAAGAGGAAATGATCAGAAAACAGATGGGACATAGTTTGTTCCCATGGGGATGCCGATGATTTGTTGAAAAAATGCTTTTCAAACTGTAGAAATATCTTTTATAATCTCAATACTTCAAACGTAAACTTGAATGGAATGTTTCTTTGATGGTCCTTTTTAAAATGTACATTTTTAGTGTCGATCGAACATCCCACAATGCTTCCACTGCAATACAGTTTTTGTAAGTAAACGTCTTTTTCAAATGGTATGTACACTGGCTTTTACAATGTCTGTGTTCTGGGTAAACAGGTGATTCCTACCACCAAATGGAACAAATGTGAAAACAATCCTCCTTAAAAGCAAAGCCCTATGGGGGAAAACATATATATATAATGCATAACTAATTTTCGTGTGTGCTTCTATATTAATTATTTAGCACATAGTTTGTTGGGGGTACTCATGTTGTTTTCATGCAACAAAAGAACAATGCGAGTCTCTAGTTACATCTATACCAGTATTTTCTTTAGCGTGCTTGATAGCACATGCACTGATCATGTGAAGATACAAGATGTATCTGACAGTAGAATAAATTTGCACAATTACATAATTGTATTTAGCCCACGGAATTCTCAAAAGATAAGCCAAAATATTGGACATTTTAATGATATTCATTTTGATTTTATATAGTACTAGTTTTGTTTTCTTTATCTGGATTGTGAGTTTTACATTTAATTGGTATTCTACCTTTTTCTTGTTGAAAATAACATGTTCACCTCAATAATACAATTGTTATTATTTTTTATATTTATTATATATTAAGATGAAGGGATGAGCTTTGCCAACGTGTTAATCAATAACATATGACCTCATAAAAAGCAAATATAAAATGTAATGTCTAATCCGTCTGAAACACCTGCTTTCACTTCCGTTTTCATTTATGTAATTTTGCTTTGATTTAACGTTATTTCACGACACTTTCTTTGCAATTTGATACACTATCCCTGTTTAGATCTAAGACGTATTCGGACACTATCTATGTTCATCGTATAGATATGGTATGTCATAGTAAGAGCGTTCTTCGTAGTACAATAACAGTTTGAAGATCTACCAAACCCGTGCTTCGTAGTACAACCTGTATATCAACTACATGCAAATAATGAATGCAGTACAAATGTACATTATTATAGTTTTTTGTCAGTAGTCTCGTTTGTTTGATGTTTAGTGCAAGCTTTTTCTGCACTATGTATTACCAGACTAGTTACTGATCATCTTTCTGGTTTTATGTACTCTTATATGCATTTAATGCAATACTTATTGTAGTATATTTTATGTAACTATAAATCACAGCTTATTAGGTGTTGGTATCCACTTATCTTCACAAACTAGGTCTTACTATCCGCTCCCTTCGGCTTCAGTTTTGGCTGATGTAGAAACTCATGACAGCTTGATGTTTGGTAACTCTACGGTATAATGTGATGTTCCTGACTGTATAGTACAACGTACAACTAAAACTCATGGCAGCTTGATGTTTGGTAACTCTACGGTATAATGTGATGTTCCTGACTGTATAGTACAACGTACAACTAAAACTCATGGCAGCTTGATGTTTGGTAACTCTACGATATAATGTGATGTTCCTGACTATAGTACAACGTACAACTAAGACTCATGACAGCTTGATGTTTGGTAACTCTACGGTATAATGTGATGTTCCTGACTGTATAGTACAACGTACAACTAAAACTCATGGCAGCTTGATGTTTGGTAACTCTACGGTATAATGTGATGTTCCTGACTGTATAGTACAACGTACAACTAAAACGCATGGCAGCTTGATGTTTGGTAACTCTACAGTATAATGTGATGTTCCTGACTGTATAGTACAACGTACAACTAAAACTCATGACAGCTTGATGTTTGGTAACTCTACGGTATAATGTGATGTTCCTGACTGTATAGTACAACGTACAACTAAAACTCATGGCAGCTTGATGTTTGGTAACTCTACGGTATAATGTGATGTTCCTGGCTGTATAGTACAACGTACAACTAAAACTCATGGTAGCTTGATGTTTGGTAACTCTACGGTATAATGTGATGTTCCTGACTGTATAGTACAACGTACAACTAAAACTCATGGCAGCTTGATGTTTGGTAACTCTACGGTATAATGTGATGTTCCTGACTGTATGGTACAACGTACAACTAAAACTCATGACTGTTTGATGCTTGGTAACTCTACGGTATAATGTGATGTTCCTGACTGTATAGTACAACGTACAACTAAAACTCATGGCAGCTTGATGTTTGGTAACTCTACGGTATAATGTGATGTTCCTGACTGTATAGTACAACGCACAACTAAAACTCATGGCAGCTTGATGTTTGGTAACTCTACGGTATAATGTGATGTTCCTGACTGTATAGTACAACGTACAACTAAAACTCATGGCAGCTTGATGTTTGGTAACTCTACGGTATAATGTAATGTTCCTGATTGTATAGTACAACGTACAACTAAAACTCATGGCAGCTTGAAGCTTGGTAACTCTACGGTATAATGTGATGTTCCTGACTGTATAGTACAACGTACAACTAAAACTCATTGCAGCTTGATGTTTGGTAATTCTACGGTATAATGTGATGTTCCTGACTGTATAGTACAACGTACAACTAAAACTCATGGCAGCTTAATGTTTGGTAACTCTACGGTATAATGTGACTGATTATTGGTACGGTACAACGTACAACTAAAACTCATGACTGTTTGATGTTTGGTAACCCTACGATATAATGTGACTGATTATTGGTACGGTACAACGTACAACTAAAACTCATGACTGTTTGATGTTTGGTAAACCTACGGTATAATGTGACTGACTATTGGTACAGTACAACACCTACAACTCATGACTGTTTGATGTTTAGAATCAGGCTATATATTACTTTACGGTATGATGTGATGTACCAATGTACAACTACCGCTCATGTCTACGTGATGATTGTAATGAAAGATCATTGGTGTAAATTCGTGTTACTGATTTGACTACCGGATTCTAAACTTTAAAAGAAACAGATATTTGAGATAACAACATAATGCATTTCCATAAATCCAGAAGCATCTTTTTTCTCGAAAATATTTTATTTTACTTACTATTACATATGCTATAGTCCTCATGCCGGACTCCGAAATATCCTGGGGGACAACTGTGTGTACAATGACCTATCTGTCGCATGCCTATTCGGTCCAAGTATAAAAATAAGCGTGGTCTACATGTTATACATCCGTTGACTTCCGAACAGCGAATACATCCACTCGAACAACCTATGGCTGAAAAACCAAATTATGATATGGATTACACAATGATTTCTTCAAATAATTGAACTGTAATTTCCTTTTATTGTTTTAAATGTTTTAAGGTGTAATCATATTTTTCAAATTGACGATCAGAAGGGATTGATGAAAGATTAGACTGATTTTTCAGTAGTCAAGTGGTTCAGCACTGACATAGTTTATTAGATATATTCATTGCTGGAATTTGCAATTCCTAAACAAATGTAAACATTTCTAAAAACTAAGATTCTCCTCCTTTAGACATTGGTTGACTTAGATTCTCCTCCCCTAGACATTGGTTAACTTAGATTCTCCACCCCTAGACATTAGTTAACTTAGAATATCCTGCCCTAGACATTGGTTAACTTAGATTCTCCTCCCCTAGATATTGGTTAACTTTGATTCTCCTCCACTAGACATTGGTTAACTTAGATTTTCGTCCCCTAGACATTGATTAACTTAGATTCTCCTCCCCTAGACATTGGTTATCTTAGATTATCCTCCCCTAGACATTGATTAACTTAGATTCTCCTCCCCTAGACATTGGTTATCTTAGATTCTCCTCCCCTAGATATTGGTTAACTTAGATTCTTCTCCACTAGACATTGGTTAGCTTAGATTCTCTTCCCCTAGCCATTGTTTAACTTAGATTCTCCTCCCCATGACATTGGTTAACTTAGATTCACCACCCCTAGACATTGGTCAACTAAGATTCACCTCCCCTAGACATTGGTTAGCTTAGATTCTCCACCCCTAGACATTGGTTAACTTAGATTCTCCTCCCCTAGACATTGGTTAACTTAGATTCTCCTTCCCTAGACATTGGTTAACTTAGATTCTCCTTCCCTAGACATTGGTTAGCTTAGATTCTCCTCCCCTAGACATTGGTTAACTTAGATTCTCCTTCCCTAGACATTGGTTAACTTAGATTCTCCTCCCCTGGACATTGGTTAACTTTGATTCTCCTCCCCTAGACAATGGTTAGCTTAGATTCTCCTCCCCTAGACATTGGTTAACTAAGATTATCCCCCCGTAGACATTGGTTAACTTAGATTATACTCCCCTAGACATTGGTTAACTAAGATTATCCTCCCCTAGACATTGGTTAGCTTAGATTCTCCTCCCCTAGATATTGGTTAACTTAGATTCTTCTCCCCTAGACATTGGTTATCTTAGATTCTCCTCCCCTAGACATTGGTTAGCTTAGATTCTCCTCCCCTAGACATTGGTTAACTTAGATTCTCCTCCCCTAGACATTGGTTAACTTAGATTCTCCTCCCCTAGACATTTGTTAGCTTAGATTCTCCTCCCCTAGACATTGGTTAACTTAGATTCTCCTCCCCTAGACATTGGTTAACTTAGATTCTCCTTCCCTAGACATTGGTTAACTTAGATTCTCCTCCCCTGGACATTGGTTAACTTAGATTCTCCTCCTCTAGAAGTTGGTTAACTGAGATTCTCCTTCCCGTAGACATTGGTTAACTAAGATTCTCCTCCCCTAGACATTGGTTAGCTTAGATTTCCTCCCCATGACATTGGTTAGCTTAGATTCTCCTCCCCTAGACATTGGTTAACTAAGATTCTCCTACCCTAGACATTGGTTAACTTAGATTCTCCTCCCCTAGCCATTGGTTAGCTTATATTCTCCTCCCCTAGACATTGGTTATTTTAGATTCTCCTCCCCTAGACATTGGTTAGCTTAGATTCTCCATCCCTTGACATTGGTTAACTTAGATTCTGCTCCCCTAGACATTGGTCAACTAAGATTCTCCTCCCCCTAGACATTGGTTAACTTAGATTCTCCATCCCTAGACATTGGTTAACTTAGATTCTTCTCCCCTAGACATTGGTTAACTTAGATTCTCCTCCCCTAGACATTGGTTAACTTAGATTCTCCTTCCCTAGACGTTGGTTAACTTAGATTCTCCTCCCCTGGACATTGGTTAACTTAGATTCTCCTCCTCTAGAAGTTGGTTAACTGAGATTCTCCTTCCCTAGACATTGGTTAACTAAGATTCTCCTCCCCTAGACATTGGTTAGCTTAGATTTTCCTCCCCATGACATTGGTTAGCTTAGATTCTCCTCCCCTAGACATTGGTTAACTAAGATTCTCCTACCCTAGACATTGGTTAACTTAGATTCTCCTCCCCTAGCCATTGGTTAGCTTATATTCTCC
This sequence comes from Bathymodiolus septemdierum, assembly GCA_963383655.1. Classification (NCBI taxonomy): domain Eukaryota; kingdom Metazoa; phylum Mollusca; class Bivalvia; order Mytilida; family Modiolidae; genus Bathymodiolus; species Bathymodiolus septemdierum. Next base: position 122,104,168 of record OY726518.1, on the reverse strand, counting down.
TCCCCTAGACATTGGTTATCTTAGATTCTCCTCCCCTAGACATTGGTTAACTTAGATTCTCCTCCCCAAGACATTGGTTAACTTAGATTCACCTCCCCTAGACATTGATTAACTTAGATTATCCTCCCCTAGACATTGGTTAACTTAGATTCTCCTCCCCTAGACATTGGTTAACTAAGATTCTCCTACCCTAGACATTGGTTAACTTAGATTCTCCTCCCCTAGCCATTGGTTAGCTTATATTCTCCTCCCCTAGACATTGGTTATCTTAGATTCTCCTCCCCTAGACATTGGTTAACTTAGATTCTCCTCCCCAAGACATTGGTTAACTTAGATTCACCTCCCCTAGACATTGATTAACTTAGATTCTCCTCCCCTAGACATTGGTTAACTTAGATTCTCCTCCCCATGACATTGGTTAACTTAGATTTTCCTCCCCTAGACATTGGTTAACTTAGATTCTCCTCCCCTAGACATTGGTCAACTAAGATTTTCCTCCCCCTAGACATTGGTTAGCTTAGATTCTCCATCCCTAGACATTGGTTAACTTAGATTCTCCTCCCCTAGACATTGGTTAACTTCGATTTTCCTCCCCTAGACATTGGTTAACTTAGATTCTTCTTCCCTAGACATTGGTTAACTTAGATTCTCCTCCCCTGGACATTGGTTAACTTAGATTCTCCTCCTCTAGAAGCTGGTTAACTGAGATTCTCCTTCCCTAGACATTGGTTAACTGAGATTCTCCTCCCCTAGACATTGGTTAGCTTAGATTTTCCTCCCCATGATATTGGTTAGTTTAGATTCTCCTCCCCTAGACATTGGTTAACTAAGAATCTCCTACCCTAGACATTGGTTAACTTAGATTCTCCTCCCCTAGACATTGGTTAACTAAGATTCTCCTCCCCTAGCCATTGGTTAGCTTATATTCTCCTCCCCTAGACATTGGTTAACTTAGATTCTCCTCCCCTAGACATTGGTTAGCTTACATTCTCCTTCCCTAGACATTAGTTAACTGACATTCTCCTCCCCTAGACATTGATTAACTTAGATTCTCCTCCCCTAGACATTGGTTAACTTAGATTCTCCTCCCCAAGACATTGGTTAACTTAGATTCTCCTCCCCTTGGCATTGGTTAACTTAGATTCTCCTCCCCTAGACATTGGTTAACTTAGATTATCCTCCCCTAGACATTGGTTAGCTTAGATTATCCTCCTCTAGATATTGGTTAACTAAGATTCTCCTCCCCTAGACATTGGTTAACTTAGATTCTCCTCCCCTAGACATTGGTTAACTAAGATTCTCCTCCACTAGCCATTGGTTAGCTTATATTCTCCTCCCCTAGACATTGGTTAACTTAGATTCTCCTCCCCTGGACATTGGTTAACTTAGATTCTCCTCCCCTAAACATTGGTTAACTTACATTCTCCCCCCTCCCCCCTAGACATTAGTTAACTTACATTCTCTTCCCCTAGACATTGATTAACTTAGATTTTCCTCCCTAGACATTGGTTATCTTAGATTCTCCTCCCCTAGACATTGGTTAACTTACATTCTCCTCCCCAGGACATTGGCTATCTTAGATTCTCCTTCCCTAGACATTGGTTAACTTAGATTCTCCTTCCCTAGACATTCGTTATCTTAGATTCTCCTCCCCTAGACATTGGTTAACTTAGATTCTCCTCCCCTAGACATTGTTTAGCTTAAATTCTCCTCCCCTAGACATTGGTTAACATAGTTTCTCCTCCCCTAGACATTGGTTAACTTAGATTCTCCTCCCCTAGACATTGGTTAACTTAGATTCTCCTCCCCTAGACATTGGTTAACTAAGATTCTCCTCCCCTAGACATTGATTAACTTAGATTCTCCTCCCCTAGATATTGATTAGCTTAGATTCTCCTCCCCTAGACATTGGTTAACTTAGATTCTCCTCCCCTAGATATTGGTTAGCTTAGATTCTCCTCCCCTAGACATTGGTTAGCTTAGATTCTACTCCCCTAGACATTGGTTATCTAAGATTCTCCTCCCCTAAACATTGGTTAACTTAGATTCTCCTCCCCTAGACATTGGTTAACTTAGATTCTCCTCCCCTAGACATTGGTTAGCTTAGATTCTCCTCCCCTAGACATTGGTTAACTTAGCCGATTTTGTATATCCTGTTTAGGACCCCGATTTTCGTGCTTCCAACGATTTTAAATTAATTGGCTTCCAATCTTTTGACTGAGCGTAACATGATGAAGGTTATTACAGAAATGCTTCGGGTTCTCTATGTTATTATTATTATTATTATTATTATTATTATTATTATTAGTCAACTTTCTTTTGTCGCCAGTTAAAACCACAAACCAATCCCGTTAAAATGTACATGCATGCTACAAATACTGAGCTCATATTAGAAAAACTGCATGAATTGCAATATACTAATGCATAGACACATTGTAATTATCTATAGCTTATATTTACATGTTTAAAGCATATGCTGCATCATTTATTGAATTATGGTCACATGTTATTAATCAGTGTTTGTGTGAGGTTTTAAACATTTTATCTGTTTCTAACAATTATAATGTTCATAAAATTCGTAGACAGTTTATTTCTATGTTATTTTCTATCACCTACGAAGTAGATTACATATTGTATGAATTTTATGTTATTAATAAAAAAGGATTTTACATATTGACGTATTCATTTGAATATTTTCATCTTTAAATATTTTTGTTAATTAAGGGTTTTCGAGTTTCTTACGTAATTATGGTGTTCTGTAGCAAAAAATGGAATTCGCACAGGCAGTGGTCTGCATAGAATGAAAATGGGGTATATATGAGAGAAAAAAATACATCCACAATATTAAAAACTCTACTAAAGTCTTATATTGTGATACACGCAAACATACAGAATATACGGTATGATTTATTTTAACTGTCTCCATTTTAAGCTCACATGCAAGTTTGTCAGTGACTTCCGACAGCTCGATGGGGTTTTTTTTCGGGTACTCCGGTTTCCTCCACCAATAAATCTGACTGCTACGATATAACTGGAATATTGTTGAAAGTGGTGTTAAACACCATAAACCTAAACCGAAGTGTCAGTTGAGCTATTTGTTATCGCTTAGATAGTCCTGTACCAGTTTTTACTTTTTAGAGCCGCTTGGCAAATGTGGATGATCCGTCACAAAGTTGACCTTTTGTGTGGATCGGAAATCCAAGATATCGGAAATCCAAGATGGTCACCAACGTAAGACTTAGTTTTTAACGAATGTATCGATGGCGACACTATAAGAAAATGAATAAACATTTTTTCTTGGGATCTACAAACATGACTTAACCGAAACTGAACATGAATGGTCATTGGATGGTTCCTTACAATTTTTTTTTTTACAAAATTAAGGCGACACCCAAGAAATAACCTTATGACCTATGATTGTAAATCAAATACATGTACATTTGTATGTCGTTGTGTGTTTTGCCAGTTAAATCATAGTCCTTAATTGTTGTGACATACTGCTCATCAATGAAGCTAATTTGCCACACTATTTCGTTGTTGAATTGAATAATATGTTGATATGTTATGAAGATGACTGGTTAATGACTAGTCGAGGATTTTTTTCAAGTGGGGACAGATGATAAAATGAGGGATATTATCTCGTCAATTAAGACATCTTCTTTGTGATGATGGAGCATTTCAACGGGAATTTAATTAAACGTATCGTAGCACGGAAAGTCTAAGCACTCATTACCGCTGCTAAACTTAGAAAAGTAACAGCAAAAATCCAGGTAATTGCCAGGCGTACTTCAAAGACTCGTCTTTTTTTTACTTTCTTCTTGAGGAACTCCCGATTTTTTCCGTCTTGGAAGTTTGTGCTTCAGTAGAAACGATGCAGTAGTTATTTACATTTTCACTCGGTTTTCTATTAAAATTGGCAACGATTAAATCAAGAAAGGGTTTTAGATAAGGCAATTCTGTATTTTTCTTAGAATCGATTCATTAAGATGTAAGTCACTTGAGATAGTATAATCATAATTCTCCAGTTCGATAAACATACTTCTAATAGCTTTTATCTGATAGATACATTTGTTTTCTGATCTAAAATGTTTTATTTTTGATATCTTGAGCTGTCTACTAATAATGAAAGAAGAATTCGTTTTATCTCAAAATATATTTCTTTTATGTATTTTATTCCGTTTCAAACTTGTATTTCCATGTAACATTTTCAATAACACACGAGATTACCACCAGATTTAATAAGAATTTAACACACGAGATTACCACCAGATTTAATAAGAATTTAACACACGAGATTACCACCAGATTTAATAAGAATTTAACACACGAGATTACCACCCGATTTAATAAGAATTTAACACACGAGATTACCACCAGATTTAATAAGAATATAACACACGAGATTACCACCAGATTTAATAAGAATTTAACACACGAGATTACCACCAGATTTAATAAGAATTTAACACACGAGATTACCACCAGATTTAATAAGAATTTAACACACGAGATTACCACCAGATTTAATAAGAATTTAACACACGAGATTACCACCAGATTTAATAAGAATTTAACACACGAGATTACCACCAGATTTAATAAGAATTTAACACAAGAGATTACCACCAGATTTAATAAGAATTTAACACACGAGATTACCACCAGATTTAATAAGAATTTAACACACGAGATTACCACCAGATTTAATAAGAATTTAACACACGAGATTACCACCAGATTTAATAAGAATTTAACACACGAGATTACCACCAGATTTAATAAGAATTCAACACACGAGATTACCACCAGATTTAATAAGAATTTAACACACGAGATTACCACCAGATTTAATAAGAATTTAACACACGAGATTACCACCAGATTTAATAAGAATTTAACACACGAGATTACCACCAGATTTAATAAGAATTTAACACACGAGATTACCACCAGATTTAATAAGAATTTAACACACGAGATTACCACCAGATTTAATAAGAATTTAACACACGAGATTACCACCAGATTTAATAAGAATTTAACACACGAGATTACCACCCGATTTAATAAGAATTTAACACAAAATTGGCAAAATTTACTGATAAATGTCGAACTACATGATAAATGTTGAACTACATTGGACAATCATCATCACCAATCAATTAACCATAGTATGTAATATACAATTTATTGATATGTTAAATTTAAATATACTAGACAGAAATCAGTTTCATTCATCACCTGTCATAAGAGAGCTATGTATAGTCTAATGATACCTCATCCTCCGGGTACCGATGACCTAAGATTATTGTTATTTACACAAAATGATACTTGTACGATTGATGTAAACCTTCTGGTAAAAGGACAACTTTTACACCTAATTACACCTTATATAAGAATGCTGGATTCTGATTGGTTAATAGCCGTGATATTTTTTTACAAATTCAGGCCTTGCATTATGAATTTGCAGAATTTTTACTTCATGTAGGTGTATTTGCATAAGATTTAACTTTTTTTCATGGTATTTGCAAAATCGTATTTGCCGTTTTTACCCTTCACCGAGACGCTTGTAACAAAATTTGTTAAACGTTATCAGTTGTGCGTTTTATGTAACATCATTCGGTAGAATTAAAGAGATACATCATGTTAGATCCTGAAAACGACAAACAAAAGGTATCATTTATTTAGCCAGTCTTCTAAATAATATTCGGTGTAATTAAACAGATATATCATGTTTGGGAGGGGTATTTGCGAAAAATACCAGTCTTGAGACTAAATTTCCCTCGCCATTCGGCTCGGGAAATTGTTCGTCTCTCGACTGGTATTTTTCGCAAATACCCCTCCAAAGCATGTTATATCTGTATAAAATAAAAGTGACGGTTACGAATAATGTCAACCTTCTGGAAAACAACCTCAACATTTACAGAAAATAAAACTCACGGATACGAATAATGTCAGCCTTCTGGAAAACGATCAACTTCTGCACAAAATAAAACTGATGGATATGACTTGACAACCTTTTGGAAACGGTCAACTTTTACAAAGCATAAACAAACTGACTGGTACCAATTGTCAACCTTCTGCAAAACGATCAACTTTAGCACAAAATAAGATAAATTATGAAATATGGCTGTCGCTCTGAATTTTTCAACATGTGCAAAACAACAATGCAACGGGGTTTTTTTTTATTTCTAGAAATTAAGACGCGCATTTAACATTGTACGTTTAAATTTCTAAAGTAACATGACAAATAAAAAAAACATTAGGCAGTCTAGAATATACTAGTTTTATAGATCTTGCATGATGTCGGCCTAATGCGTTGTTACTTATCAAATTCATATTAAATACCGGTATACATATTCTCCATTAAAAAATACGCTTCAATTTCTGTAACAGTTGTACCTTTTCCAGAAGGTTTATATTATACAATTATAGCCTTTTGATGAGGTCGACAAAACATCTATTGATCGATATAAAAAGCTACAATCGTTTTATCAAAATATCATATTATTTAAACGTTACAGAAAACCGAAGGAGCAATAAAGAATGGGCAATCCAGAGAACTGGCTACATTGGGCACACAAGACACAAGACAAAGACAAACAAAAACAACACAGAATATTAAAAAGATTAGCAATATGGACCCATAAAAACAGTGGATAAAGCCCAGTGCTCGCGAAGGGTGCTATCCGTAGAGCCATTAGGAAACGGAACCGGCTTCAAAGACAAGCGAAAAAATCAAATCTTCCAGTTCATTGGGCAAACTTCGGAAAATCCCGGAACAAAACTATTACATAATTCGTAGACAAAAATAACTTTATTTTGATAACTTAATAGCCAAATTGAAATCGCGTCAAACCAGTGCAAGAGACTGGCGGAAATCCGCGTCACAACTTGTTGGACGAAACTTAAACAATTTTGTTTTGTCACCCCTCCCCCCTCTAAATTGTTCTAATAATATTGTTTACGATGATGTAGAAAAGGCCGAAGCTTTTAATACCTTTTTTTCGTCTCAATCAAATATTGATGATACTAACAAATCAGTACCAGCTGACGATACACCGCCACTGAGATGTCTGGATCGTATTGTTCTTCGGCAACATGAAGTTCAAGATGTACTGAGACTTCTCAATACTAATAAGGCATCGGGCCCAGATGCTATTCATGCCAAACTGCTAAAAGTGGCTTACGATATTATTTCTAAACCATTGTGTGCTATTTTTAACATTAGTCTGATAACTAAACATTTTCCAAATAAATGGAAACTGGTAAACGTCACCCCTGTCCACAAAAAAGACGATAAAAACATAATTGGAAATTATCGACCTATTTCTTTGCTCCCTATTTCTAGTAAAGTTTTCGAAAAATGTATTTACAAACATATTTTTAATTTTATCAGGGACTTAATCACAGAACATCAGTCTGGTTTAACAATAAATGACTCGACTAGGAATCAACTTCTGTATATTGCGAATATGTTTAGCAAAGCTCTGGATGAGGGAAAGGAAATAAGAGTAATCTTTTTTGATATTAGCAAAGCCTTTGATAGAGTATGGCATACCGGTATGGGTCTTCTTTTTAAATAAAAAAAAATGGGAATTGTTGGGGATTTACTTGTATGGTTTAAAGACTATTTAACCAATAGGAAACAAAGAGTCGTTTTAAATGGGAAAGAATCGTCTTGGAAAACTGTCAATGCAGGTGTTCCACAATGGTCCATCTTGGAACCTTATTATTTCCTATATTTATCAATGATATCGTTGACGAAGTAAATTGTCCTATCAAACTTTTCGCAGATGACACCAGTATTTATGCAATCGTCGATAACCCATTAATTATTTCTCTTTCTTTAAATTCAGACTTGCAAAAGGTTCAAAACTGGTCAAACAGATGGATGGTTAATTTCAATCCCAAGAAGACCAAATCGATGATTATTTCGCGAAAGGTCGAGCCTCAATTCCATCCTCCACTTTATTTCAATAATGTTCCCATTAAAAATGTAACTACACATAAACATCTTGGTCTCACTTTTTCTAATGATGGATCTTGAACCACACATATTAACGAAATTATAACAAAGGCGTCTTCTAGATTAAATATTATTCGTAAGTTGAAATTTAAAGTAGACCGTAAATCGTTTGAGCATATGTACTTCAGTTATGTCCGCCCTATTCTAGAATATGCGGATGTAATCTGGGATAACTGTCCAAATTATATAAAGGAAAAACTTGAACACATTTACTATGAAGCCGCACGTATAATAACTGGTGCTACAAAATTGACAAGTATACGTATACTTTTACAAGAATGTGGATGGGAAACCTTAGAGGAACGAAGAAACAAACATAAGATTTTATTATTTCACAAAATGGTTAACAAAACAGTTCCCGAATATTTATCCAATTTAGTTCCATCCTCCTTCGGACAAACTCATCAATACTCGGAACAATTCTAATCTACTTCATGTACATTCTCGTACAACTTATTATAATAATAGCTTTTTACCTTCAACCGTTCGACTCTGGAACGAACCTCCAGCGAATACCAAAAGTAATGTTTCAATCAATTCCATGAAATTATTTTTGAATAACACAATAAATCCTGTCCCATCTTACTTCTACGCAGGTTTCTAGAATTGGTCAAATACTACATACTAGAATTCGAACTGAGAGTAGTGCACTTAAGGATCATCTTTATAAGAAAAATATCGAAGCTAATCCCTACTGTAGTTGTAAACTGGTAGAAACGTCCGAGCATTTTTTAATAAAATGTTCTCTGTATGAAAGGTTAAGAAATTATTTATTTGTTAACCTGTCTTCTCATTTGAATATTAATAATCTACTCTTTGGTGATTCTAACCTCCAAGATTGTGAAAATGAAAGTAATTTCCTTGTAATTCAAGATTTTATAATAAAATTTAAACGTTTTACACCTAGAATATAAATGTATCATGCTTTTACTTGTTGCATAATATTAGATCTGTCATTTTATTGTTCATTGTACAAATTGTCACCCTTTCACTTCATATGCTTATTTAAACAAATGTGTGTATTATTAATGTGCATGTCCTATCTTTTTCTTTTCTTTTCTTTTTTGGTATCTGGGAGAAGAATTTATATCAGTGCTGCGTCACTTGTTTTCTGATCCCTATGTCTGTACAATTGTTATAACTCATGCAATTTATTCAATAAATATTGTTTACACTAAGGGTCATCAGTTCCTAATTCTTATAAGACACCTTACGTGTTGCTCAATTAAACTCTTGTCGGTGATAGAGGAAATAAATATCTACGTAAAAAGGAAAATTTTCATTGTCATTTGAGATATTTTAATCATAGCTGATATGATAAATGGTCAGTACATTTGTACTGGACAAAGATCACATGAGTTTATCAAAATACATAAAATAGTTGATTGATTAATGTCAGTCTATTAACAACGATCAGCTGAGATAATATAAATAAAACATAAAAATGAAGCTTCGAGTTTGCAGTTTCAGGTTATGTGATGACGTCATTTACTGTTGATTCATTATCAATAGTCATGGTCCACACCGTTTGTTAAGAGCCATGGTAAAGGTTATTTTACTATTGAATGTATATGTTGATATCATTTCTATTACAACATTCTTCAACAACCACCTGCTCAGGTCTAGTAACACATAAATAATATGCTTTTCCACATTGTCTAGTCTATCGTGTGTTCTCTGTTGCATGTTCACAAGATTTGTCTCAGTCAGTCAGCTTTGGGGGACGGGAGAACAGTATGGCGAAAAACTTATTGTCTTTTTTCCTTCTTTGTGTGCCGAAAAAAAAGATAAGTGACAGGCAATACCAATAACCTTGTAACCTGGAATTACTCCCAGCAATATACCGGATTTCTGTTCTCCGGATGAATTCGGGAGAAGGGAAAATTGGTATGGTTCTGCATCGTTTCTTTATAATATCATTCAAGTAAACTGTCAAATATGTCGTCCACAGTATTTCTTTCCTATGGACTTCGTTATTCTACGTTTAATGCTTAATACCGTGGATTAAATATTCGTAAAGATATTGTGTAGATCTGCCACTTTTGTCAACCCACAACGTGTCTACTAAGTATGTTTGTCATGTGTCTGTGACAGTATTACAATGTAAGTCTTGTAGTAATTGATCAGTATGCCATCTGTAACTAGTATTAATAGATCGTGCCGATTCTCTTTAATGTTCTAATGTATATAGACGTTTGTTTATTCTTTTCTACAAATTGTTGTGTTAATGAGCCGTTGCTACCTACAAAGCATGTAGTTTCAACAGTTTGTGAAATAGATTTATTGTCTTCTTTCAAGCACTTTTTTTTATCTTACAGACTTGTTAGATCTATGGTATAGCCATAGAATATGGCGATTATCAATGTGGTATGAACAATTGTAGTTTTTAACAGAAATATTAAGCATAGTCTATAACACCCAACAACAGCCATCACCACAAAGACTATAACAGCTCGATTGATGATTCTTTTATAACATCATATTTGCCCAATACCGTGGCAAATTTCACTAATTTCAATATTTTCTAAATTGTAGTTTTAAATAACAATGTATAAAACTAAGTACTCGTTCAATTTGTAATAACACTAATCGCCATGATATAACTGAAAAATTGTTGAATGTGGCGTTAAACACCATATCACTCAGTTTGTAAATAAAAGTAGCGTGGTAAGCTAATTTTGTTTCATATATATATATTTCAAAATAACAGAACATGCTAAGAAGTATTTAAAAAAAACCACTATGCTTCACACAGGTGTCTGTAGAAGATGATACTACTTCATTGGTATATGGTAATTTTTTTCTATTGCTTTATTTTACCGTGTATTTCTTAGGTAGTACAATAGTATTACTATTTATAGATCAGAAACCAGTTTTTACCAAACTTTCAGGCTAACAATGAATACTAAAATAAGAATACTGGTTGGATTATACATGTGTATATGTATACGAGTTAAATGTATTTTTTTCAAAAGATAAAATTCAAGGAAATTGTAATATTTGTTCCATATACTTTCTTGCAGACATAAGTAAATAGATCGGTTATATGTACACTATATTCTGTGTCACCTTTTCAAATGTTATCTAAAACAGTCTGGAAATGAACTTTACTTGCCGCTCAAAGGTAAGTTGAAATTTATATCTGAAAAATTGAGTCCGATGCAACAAATACAAATATATCCTTCATTTGAGTAGCTTTGTATATCACGGTTTTCTTCATGTGTCCACAGAAATTTAAAATTGGATTTTCGACCAAAATCGTCAAGGAAGAATACATAAAACACGAGTCATTTACCTTGCGGGGTATAATTATGATTTCAATGCAAAAAAGTATGGAATGTGGATAAATATTAGGCTATCGGGTCACGTGACTCTGGACTTAAATGGTGATCGGTAACCAATATGTATTACATTTATTTTACAATTTTGAATGATTGTTCTTTAACACAAATCAAACAAAATGTTAATATTATAGTTATGAATTTTCAATATTGAGTATTGAAATAAATCCAGATTATTCCCCATATGTATATCTCATTTGTTTAGGTAGTCCACATTTGTTTTGATATAAATTCAGCAAATTAAAGTGGGTATACTCAACTTGTAGACGATACCCAGTACAAGTTTAACAACAGTTTTATTCAACAACGCAAAACAAATACAATGAATACGCCATTTCCGTAATCATAACATTATACTCTTGTGTAGTTTTATTCTTTGTAAGTATCAACTTTCTTTGGAGAATACATTCCGTACACAATATGTGTCTCGTGTTCTACAGTCAAAGAAAGAATTCTTGAATTCTCATACGAGATTCTATGAATGTAGACGTATTATATTTGTTGATCACCCTATTTATCAATACAAATTCAGTAAGAACCATTAATAATCATTTGTATCTGTTTTTAAATCTAACATAGATATAATTTATTATAAAATAATATTTCTGATCTAATTATTCAACAAGTAGTACTTATTATTATATAAATCAGATACATTATTATATAAATCAGATACATTATTATATAAATCAGATACATTATTATATAAATCAGGTACATTATTATATAAATCAGATACATTATTATATAAATCAGATACATTATTTTTAATAAAGAATTAGTTTTCCAATATATTAATAATACTAAATTTTCTCACTAAACAAAAGTTATTATATATAGCTTTACCTACTTCTAGTGTTCCCTTTCATCTTAAGCAGACGTAATTAGTTTTTAAATGATGTTCTGTAATATCTTACATTGTGTACTTGTATACAAAATAAACAATAGATTGTATGTATGTTTTGACAGTTTTGTTCTACTAGACTGCAAACGAGACATGTGTTGTCATAACGATGTCGTAAGTGTTGTATGCTCCATCAAAACCAATCTAATCATCTTTACATGTTAAGCATTGTAAAATCAATGAGGTCATAGCTTATTTGTATCTATAGTCCACTCTCTGAATTGTTGTTAAGTCAGGTATTATCAAATGTACACACAATATTCACTAGGTGTAATCGTTCGCGTGATAAATATGTAATAAATATAATAATAAGCCGTAAAGAATTTTTTTTTGTGGAGTTCGTTGTGCTCAATGTTTAGTTTTCTGTGTAATGTTTTGTAGATTATCAATTGTCCTTTTGTCCTTTTTCTTATGGTCATTGTATTCTCTGTCCTTCGTCGATTTACAGTTTCTGATTACCTTTGTTATCTTCAAAGTTTTCTTAGTTCCCTGTCCGAATCGGTCGTCTATTATATGTCTGTCAGAACGTTACAGAATAAATACATTCAATCCGCCGTATCATATGTTGTCATCATCAATCCGCCGTATCATATGTTGTCATCATCAATCCGTCGTATCATATGTTGTCATCATCAATCCGCCGTATCATATGTTGTCATCATCAATCCGCCGTATCATATGTTGTCATCATTAATCCGCCGTATCATATGTTGTCATCATCAATCCGCCGTATCATATGTTGTCATCATCAATCCGCCGTATCATATGTTGTCATCATCAATCCGCCGTATCATATGTTGTCATCATCAATCCGCCGTATCATATGTTGTCATCATCAATCCGCCGCATCATATGTTGTCATCATCAATCCGCCGTATCATATGTTGTCATCATCAATCCGCCGTATCATATGTTGTCATCATCAATCCGCCGTATCATATGTTGTCATCATCAATCCGCCGTATCATATGTTGTCATCATCTTTGTGTGTGGATAAATCCTAGATAAGAGCGATCTTGTATAATGGCTGACACACAAGTAAAGAATAAAACTGGCCTATGGTTATATTGTTGACAATAAATAAAGGAACAAAACTGTACTACGATTATATTGTTGACAATAAACAAAGGAATAAAACTGTACTACGGTTATATTGTTGACAGTAAACAAAGGAATAAAACTGGCCTACGACTATATTGTTGACAATAAACAAAGGAATAAATCTGACCTACGACTATGTTGTTGTCAATAAACAAAGGAATAATCTGGTATACGACTATATTGTTGTCAATAAACAAAGGAATAAATCTGACCTACGATTATATTGTTGACAATAGACAAAGGAATAAAGCTGGCCTACGATTATATTGTTGACAATAGACAAAGGAATAAAGCTGGCCTACGATTATATTGTTGACAATAGACAAAGGAATAAAGCTGGCCTACGATTATATTGTTGACAATAAACAAAGGAATAAAGCTGGCCTACGATTATATTGTTGACAATAAACAAAGGAATAAAGCTGGCCTACGATTATATTGTTGACAATAGACAAAGGAATACATCTGGTATACGACTATATTGTTGTCAATAAACATAGGAATAAACCTGGCCTACGACTATAGTATTGAAAATAAACAAAGGAATAAAACTGGCCTACTATTATATGGTTGTCAATAAACAAGGAATAACACTGGACTACGATTATATGGTTGTCAATAAACAAGGAATAACACTGGACTACGATTATACTGTTGACAATACACGAACAAATAAACTGGCCTTCGATTATATGATTGACAATAAACAAAGGAATAGAACTGGCCTACGATTATTTTGTTGACAATAAACAAAGGAATAAAACTGACCTACGATTATATTGTTGTCAATAAACAAAGGAATAAAACTGGCCTACGATTATTTTGTTGACAATAAACAAAGGAATAAAACTGGCCTACGACTATATTGTTGACAATAAACAAAGGAATAAAACTGGCCTACGACTATGCTGTTGACAATAAACAAAGGAACAAAATTTGCCTACGATTATATTGTTGACAATAAACAAAGGAATAAAACTGGCCTACGATTATACTGTTGACAATAAACGAACAAATAAACTGGCCTACGATTATATGGTTGACAATAAACAAAGGAATAGAACTGGCCTACGATTATTTTGTTGACAATAAACAAAGGAATAAAACTGACCTACGATTATATTGTTGTCAATAAACAAAGGAATAAAACTGGCCTACGATTATATTGTTGTCAATAAACAAAGGAATAAAACTGGCCTACGACTATATTGTTGACAATAAACAAAGGAATAAAACTGGCCTACGACTATGTTGTTGACAATAAACAAAGGAACAAAATTTGCCTACGATTATATTGTTGACAATAAACAAAGGAATAACACTGGACTACGATTATATTGTTGTCAATAAACAAAGGAATAAAACTGGCCTACGATTATATTGTTGACAATAAACAAAGAAATAAAACTGGCCTACGACTATGATGTTGACAATAAACAAAGAAATAAAACTGGCCTACGACTATGTTGTTGACAATAAACAAAGGAACAAAATTTGCCTACGATTATATTGTTGACAATAAACAAAGGAATAAAACTGGCCTCCGATTATATTGTTGACAATAAGCAAAGAAATAAAACTGGCCTACGACTATGTTGTTGACAATAAACAAAGGAATAAAACTGACCTACGATTATATTGTTGACAATGAAAAAAGGAATAAAACTGGCCTACGACTATGTTGTTGACAATAAACAAAGAAATAAAACTGGCCTACGACTATGTTGTTGACAATAAACAAAGGAATAAAACTGACCTACGATTATATTGTTGACAATGAAAAAAGGAATAAAACTGGCTTACGACTATATTGTTGACAATAAACAAAGGAATAAAACTGGCCTACGATTATATTGTTGACAATAAGCAAAGAAATAAAACTGGCCTACGACTATGTTGTTGACAATAAACAAAGGAATAAAACTGATCTACGATTATATTGTTGACAATGAAAAAAGGAATAAAACTGGCCTACGACTATGTTGTTGACAATAAACAAAGAAATAAAACTGGCCTACGACTATGTTGTTGACAATAAACATAGGAATAAAGCTGGCCTACGATTATATTGTTGACAATGAAAAAAGGAATAAAACTGGCCTACGATTATATTGTTGACAATAAACAAAGAAATAAAACTGGCCTACGACTATGTTGTTGACAATGAAAAAAGGAATAAAACTAAGCTATTATTATATGGGTTGCATCAAACAAAGGAAAACAACAAGCCTATTATTACAATGCATATGGTTGACATATAAACGGGAACACAACCGGCCTATTGTGGAATAGTTTATATTTAAAAGCAGCACATACGATCTATATGATTGAAGCTGATGACCTACGATTATTTGGCTTACTGAAAATAAGCAATTATATACAAATGGTATTATAATATTTGCTAAACATCAACAATAGTGATACAATTGACATTGACCTCCACCAATCAAATGCTCTAAGATGCTCTAAGAAAGAAAGACGTCACTCAATGACATACCAGTGGCATAATGGTATATTGCTAGCAACAAACAAAGGGACACAATTGCTCTCATATTATAAAAAAGAACAAATATAAACAATTACCAATCACAGGTTAATAAATGCTCTCTGCCAATATACAACGATCACAGGGAGACATGACCAAAGAATATTTAAGTAACAACAAATTGTAGTTTGTTATATTTGAAATATTAGTTGCAAACGGTTTTACCACTCTATTGTCAAATGGTTTAAGACATAGACACTCTGAATTGAGCAACACATTCTGAGGAATGCTTTTGTACAAGAAATATATTTATTGGCAAAACTTATCACAAATACTACAATACACCTAATGTTACAACAAAAACATTCAATCATCTTCAATTCTAATATGTCCAGTATTCACTGGTTACAAGAAGGAATGAAGAAGGGTAATTCATTTTATGCATTATAATTATACCTTTAATAATCATTATAACATTCATACATTGTTATACTAGATAGATAATGAAGGTAATTATTTATTAGTATATATAGGTGTCATGACCTCATGGTGTAGCGTTTTGTGGTGTATACATTAAGATGGAATTTACGCATTACAAATCATTTGTAAGCAAAGAGATCAGTAAAGGCGAATTTCCAATGTCATCTTAGGAGGGACATGGAGTAAGAGTAAGATTTTGAATATACCAAAGTGGTAATCAGAATCAGTAAATCGAAGTAGGACAGACAACACAATGGCCTAAATAATAAGGACAAAAAGACAAACAGTCATCTACAAAACATACACATAAAACTAAAGATCGATTAACACGAATCCCACTAAAACCTAGGGTGAACTCAGGTGCTCCTGAAGGACAAGCAGTTCCTGCTCCACTAGTGACACCCGTCGTGTTAATCTAGTTACAAACCCGGTGATGTCATGAATGAGGAAAGGACCGGGAAGTGTTCACGACAAGTGGAACATATCCGTGGTCATTTGTGACACATAGCGGTCAAACAAGTCATGGTGGCGACCGTAATACTTTCAAAGTGATGACTTCAATTTAACCAAGAGGAACCTTGGTTCAGTAGCTTCCTTGTTAGCAGCAACCCTCTATCAAGGAAATCCTGATAGGAATTACAAACTCTGGAATATCGTATCAACTTAGAGATATATACTCCATATGCAGGTGCTGCTGGAATGTTGATACATGTACATATAAATAGAAAGTTCACAATATGAAAATTGAAATCATCTCTTTTGTCGTAAAGTTTCGTTTTTAACCGCCCATCACTGTCAATTTCGAGGTGTAGGTCAAGGTATGAAGCAGACTTATCTGTAATATCTTTTATTTCAAGCTCAATGGGATAGATGCGATCAACGAAGTCACCAAACCTAGAATTATTTAGTGAAAGGACATCATCTATATAGTGGAACGTGAAATCAAAGGATCGGGCTAGCTTCTTAAACAACACCATTGAATTTACTCTGGCATAAAACAAAGAAAATTACTATGAAATACTTTTCAATGGCCATTTCAGTTAAAAGAAAAACGTATTTACACTGCACTAGATTTGTCTGGTACAATATGTTCCTGTGACAGGTACATCAATTCAATTCTTCCCAATGATTATTTCTAGCAAGATTATAAAGAATTAGAGTGGTCCATGATATAATGTCATGAGTATGAAAGAAAATGATTGCCGGATTAGATTGGCTTTCACACACAAATTGAACCACTGTCTGTTTTATTCTTAGTTGTTATTTCATCTATCTTCTCTCTCTCTCTATTTTTTTTTTGGCTAGCGAATATATCTATAAATATATAAAGTGGTTCTTTGTATGTATTCATCAAGCTTCATCTTTATCTATTTTGAGCATAATACTATTAATAATAATGATAATTAAAGGAAGAATATTAATCAAATTAATTAGCGTACCAATTTTAGAATGGAAAAAAGTAATACGACTTCTTACTGACTACTTTCTACATCTTCAATAAAAAATTAAATGGTATAATGATTTCAACGTAAGATGAAAAGGGTCGTTGTCCAAAGACAAACCTAATTACATTCTAAATAGTAAAAAGAAAATTAAGCTGTAAATACAATTGTAGATTAAGGTTATTACGTTATGTAATAATAATTAACGTTATCTCTTAGTGGGAGACGAGTTACATGATCAAAGCTTAATAGATATAACATCAAATCAACTTAAACTTTTCTTCTAAAGTGCTTCTCAACTCTTTAATACTGAAATTTAAAAATGTAGTGCTATAACCATGTTAGCTTATTTTTGTACTTGAAAGAACAATTCAGTCAACCAAAGGTTGGATACGTTTATAGAATATGTAATACTGTCCGCCAGAGGTTTGGTTACGCTTATATGATATTCAATCAAAATTATAAAATACCTAAATGAAAATCACAAAATCGTGTTGATTAAAATAAGGATAAGATACATTTTGCCGAAGTTTCTGTTTCCCTTTATTTACTTTTCATCATTTGTTTGCCTTTTCGATTGATAAAAACGCGTTGCATTTTCAATAATGTATTCCCTTAAATATCCAGCATACATTATATCTGAAATGTGTTTGTTGTTTGTTTTTGTTTGTCACAGAAGATCTTTTCAAAAATTAGGAAAGTATTAGTACTGTCCAGTACATTTATATTTGTTATAGTCATTAGAACATCGTGAAAATCATAGGTTTATGGCATCAGGAATAATAACTTAGATATATAAATTAGTGCGCAGAAAACTTCAAGAATGGACAATCCAGAGACACTGGCAACACTGGGAACAAGACAAACAAACAAACAAAAAACAACACAGAAAACTAAAACGATAAGGAACACGGACCCCCTTCAAAACATGGGGATGCACACAGGTGCTAGCGAAGGGTGAGCAATTTCTGCTTCTTGTAAAACACCTGTCGTTTTAGTCATATAGTCAAGTCAAAGATAAAAGTCAAATAAATAAAAAAAAAAAAAATGAATACTAAATCTATGAAACTCAGTACTTGAAAAACCGGAATGACTCTAGAGAGACTCGCTGAATGAAAACCGGAACTAGCTCTTGAGAGACTCGTTAAGTGAAAACCGGAACTAATTCTAAAGAGACTCATTGAATGAAAATCGGGATAAATCTATATAGACTTATTGAAAGAAAAACGGCGCAAATCAAACTATTCACATTGAACTGAAACCAGAATAAATCTACAGAGATGCACTGAATAGAAAACCAAGTCAAATATAGTCAGACGCATTCAATGAAATCCGGTTCAATCATGAGAGACACATTGAATGTAAACCAGGCCAGAACTAGAAGATACACTGAACAAAAATCGGACCAAATTTAGAGGTACTCACTGAATATAAAACATACAAAGTTATAATATAAACAAAAGTGCACAAATCTAGAGAGACTCAACCAAAGGAAACCCGGGTCAAATCAAGAGAGAAAGTCAAATGAAAACCAAACAAAATCAAACGAGACATCCTGTCTGTCAAAATGATACAATCTGCCTGTCAAAATGATACAACCTGCCTGTCAAAATGATACAACCTGTCTGTCAAAATGATACAACCTGCCTGTCAAAATGATACAACCTGTCTGTCAAAATGATACAACCTGCCTGTCAAAATGATACAACCTGTCTGTCAAAATGATACAACCTGCCTGTCAAAATGCTAGTTTCAACAATAAAATCATGTTAGTTTATAATCTAAGATTATTGTCTTTTGTTTTGACTGCATCATTCCATCTTAATTTGTCTACTAGATCAAAAATGTGTTTCTTTTTATCAAATAAACGTAAGAGAATACCGAAGGGGCGATCAAAAATAAATAATGCAGAGAAACTGGCAACATAGGGTACACAAGACGAAGACAAACAAAACAAAAACACAACACAATATGTGTTGGACACCACTATACGTAAGCAAATACAAATAACGTAAATAAGACATGAGCCCTCCTACAAACAACTGGAGGTAAAGACGAACCGAACATTCTTTTTATGCGGAAATTGTAACGGATACCACAACACGGAACTCAGAACGTAAAGACGCATATAGGACAAACCTAGTATGCCGAATAAAAGAAAAGACAACAGGTTCAGAGAAATATAATAATATTTAGATAAAAGTCAAACTAAATGTATATGATCCATCCTTTAGTTGTTCATTACCACCTGCGAGCGGAATTGGATGTGTCACTTATATTTTCCTTCATTTGCCTTGTTGCTGGTTTAAAATATTTCATTTCTCAAAAATACGTAATACAAAATACAAATTGACAAAATAGGACAAAGGGTTATGATTATATTATTCTATTTCTCTTGTAGTTATTGCAGGTTGTGTATGAACATTGTTGGGTTTTTTATGTCATTCCTTATAATTTTACTTTTGATTAAAAATTCTGATCTTCCATTAATAACATTGATGATTTTTCAATTAAATGAAATGCACAACTGTGGCAAATATCATCTACTTGTTTTAGAAGAAGAAAAAACTGCCCATGAATTCTTATTAGAAAAAATAAATCAGTTTGTCTCTTTCCATGATATTGGAACTTTTCCGACAGTGTGGTAATTTTTGTTTTTAATTGTAAAGAAATGACCATTCTCTATCCAGAGTTGTCGTTCCCGCTATGTTTCACTACACCTCTGTCAACGCTCATTTTACAAGATTTTTGTAAAATTTAGAAACAGTAAAAAAATGTACTTAAAATTGTTTTAATTGTTGTAAATATCAATAAAGATGAAAATAAATCACTTATTTCAAATCAATTCTCTCTTAAAAATGATTTCCCCCCACTTCTTGGAGAATTATTTTGCGGAGGTAAAAATTAAAAACGATCACATGATAGATAAAATGGAGGATAGAGTGAAACATGCCTTCAACAAGTACGACGATGTTTTGATCATGTGATTGAAAAACGTTAATGATGGTCATGTGATTTTGGGACTATTTTTCGAGCGTTGACTCACGGAGAATAATAAAAGTATTATTCATCAGAAACCAAAAACAACTATCAGAGTTAAATGGGATAAACTAGATACCGACAAATATAGAGATAATACTAGATTTAAAATGACAGAAAACAACAAACTTCTTATGGGAGGAAATACCGAAAAGTCTGTTAAAGTTTTCACGAACATTTTGAATGAATCAATAGCCGAGCTAATACCTGCTAGAAAAATTCGCAAGAATAAACCAAAGCTTAAAGTTTGGAATGGAGAAATTAAAAGAGCATTAAAAGACACCAGAATGGCCCATAAAGAGTGGAGAGAGGCTGGAAAACCAAATGAGGGGGGATTAATCAAAACCAAGAAAAGCTGTAAAAGTAAGCTACGGAAATCAGTTAAAGTGGAACAGGCAATTAAATCAGCTAAAGTGAAGGAAGATATAATGAATGCCCGTACTGGAAATACTAAATTATTTCATCAACTAGTGAACAACGAAAGAAAATGTTCCAACGGTACCTCGGAGCCAGAAGTAAAAGATAAAATGTACTACGGCCCAAAAATAACAACTACGATGAGCAATATCACGTCCTATGCAGGAACGAAGTACAGCATATTGAGGAAATAGTTAAGAATCAAGAGACCCCTATTATAACCGTAGAAGAATAAAAGAAAGCCATGGATGTTTTAAATAAAGGAAAATCACCTGACATTTTTGGTATCACAATTCAACATTTACTTAACGCCGATGAGGTAATTTTGGACTTTCCGCTGCACATTTATAACACAATGCTCAATAATGGAGACGTGCCAAATGTAATTAAGAAAGGGCAAATTGTCCCCAGTTTTTAAGAAGAAAGGAGAAGTAAGAAGCTGGCAAACTACTACAGACGAATTACTGTACTACCTGTCATAAATAAAATAATTGAGGCTATAATTAAATTACGTATACAACCACAAATTATGAAAATGCAGAACCCATGTCAGCGAGGATTTACAGCAAATACATCGCCATTAAATGCATCATTTATAATTGAAGAACTAAAAAGAAATACCAAGGATGAAAAAACACCAGTCATCATTGTATTATTAGACGCAAAATTAGCATTTCATGTAGTAGATCCGTATCATCTCCTGAGAAGATTATATCAAACTGGAATTAACGATAAATTATGGTCTCTCATTAACAGCTTACATCAAGGAGCAACTAGTGTTGTGAAATAGATGGGTCATGAATCTCCTGCTTTTGAAGTCACACAAGGAGTTAGACAATGTGGAATCTTAAGTGCAGACTTGTACAAAATGTATGTCAATCCTCTGCTCGACAGGCTTAACCTTACATGCCTAGGAGCTAAGATTGACAACATAATCTGTAACACCAGTGCCTGTGCAGATGACATCACCCTTAATTCCTTCAATGAGATGGAAGCCCAAGTGTTAATTGACACTGCAGCAGAATATGCAAAACAGGAACGTTATCAACTCCAACATACAAAAACAAATAGTATTCGAATGCATTCTAACCGCAAACAATACTCTTCTGGTCAACAAAATCTGAATTCACTCCAAATAAACGGACAACCAATAAATGACACCAAAGAAGCTCCTCATATAGGCTTGTTGCAATCTGACACCATCGCAAAAACCATGGAAATAAATGTAGAGCAAAATATTAAGAAAGCAAGAAGAACTACCTATAGTCTTATGGCCTCTGGATTACATGGGCATAATGGGCTAGATGCCGAAACCTCCTTACAACTTTTTAAAACATATGTGCTGCCTATAGTATTATACGGAATGGAAATACTGCTTCCTACAAAAACACATACCGCAAAAATGGATTTATTTCAAAAGAAAATATTGAAGCAAATACTGTCGTTGCCGAAAAATGCACCTGACTGTGCAGTATATATTCTAACTGGAATTTGGCCAATTGAATTACAAATTCAATATAAAGCACTTATTTTTTATAATAACATTTGTAACCTAAACGATAGCTCTCTAGAAAAAGAAATTGCGAGACGTCAACTCTCCATTAAAAACAACAATAGTAAAAGCTAGTTTATGGAAATAAAGAATTTACTTTTGAAATATGATCTGGAAGATCCAATTATACTACTAGAAAATCCTGTTAAAAAAGAAGAGTGGAAAAGAACTATCAATAAAGCAATTAATTTTAAATGGAAAACACAACTCCTGGAAACAAAGAAATTATATAAAAATCTTCAATACCTAAATGTTGGAAACCCATATTATAAAGGAATCCATAAGCTCCTGAGAATCAACTGTAAATCAGCAAGAGATGTAGACAGAATCCCGGTGAAATTAAAATTAATAACTGGAACGTATCTTTTACAAACTAGTAAAGCAGCTATAAAGAAAAATGGGAACGACAGTATCTGTTTAATATGTGGAAAAGACGACGGAAACAGTTGAGCACTTCATCCTTCAATGTCCTGCTCTCTCAGTAGTTCGAGATCCAGTAATAACTGAAATTAGCTTGATACTATTATATGAGCAACATCGAATAAATTTTGACACTTTTAACATCCAAAAGAAAATACATACTATTTTAGACTGTAGTAACCTGATCCGGAATAAGAAACACATACAAACTTGGTCACAACTAGAATTTCAGAACAGGAGGCTACTACATAATTTACATGCATCTAGATATAGGACGCTTCCGAATATAGAGAAAAATAACAAGCAAATTAAGGAAATATAATCTACCTCTATATTACACTTAAACCGAAGCAATAGTAAGGCAGATGAGATTAAGTCAAATAGTAAAGTGAGGACAATTTCATAGAAATCAATGACTTTGTAACACAGGCACTTGTTTCATTCAAAAAGTATATGCCCCTTCCTCTTCCTTACTTCAAGGTAAACATCTACCCTTTTCCCTTTCCCCACTTCGTCTCAATATTTCTCGCTTATTTGTGATCCTTTCGCTGACCCAATTATATCGTTACACTCCCGAGATATTTCTCTTTTCGACTGTCACATTTAAATATACCTACGGGGCCCCCCTCAGACAAATTGGACAAGAACAGTGAGCGAATGTGGCTTATTAAAAATTTCAGTCAATGAAACGGATACAACCACTTCCGGTCCGGTTTAAATTGATTTAGAAAATATTAAAAAAAGGTGCTTTAAAAATCAAATGTCAGTAATTTGGAGTTGAACATATTTTTATAATCTGCATTGGAACAATTGTCTGTATTTTAAAGGCTTACTTTACATTTGAGAGGAGATGATCATGTGGCATTGTTACATATGGCCGGTCTAGAGAATTCCGAATGCATATGAAAAATCCAGCGCAAACCGGAAGTGGTTGTATCCGTTTCATTGACTGAAATTTTTAATAAGCCACATTCGCTCACTATTCTTGTCCAATTTGTCTGAGGGAGGCCCGGTAGATATATTTGAATGTGGCAGTCGAAAAGAGAAATATCTCGGGAGTGTAACGATATAATTGGGTCAGCGAAAGGATCACAAATAAGCGAGAAATATTGAGGCGAAGTGGGGAAGGGGAAAAGGGTAGATGTTTACCTTGAAGTAAGGAAGAGGAGGGGGGCATATATTTTTTGAATGAAACAAGTGCCTGTGCTTTGTAACATAGAAAATGATATTTTGTTGTTTCACAAAGAGGGATACGTACATACTTGGGAGCACCAACGCATGATGCATATACAAATGGTGATGGTGACGGTACCGATATTATTAGGAATCTAGGTGGAAAATGGTATGGTTATGGTAACTCTACATGCTCTGCATGCTTGTCCTATGTACAGAAGAAGAAAAGGTAAAAAAAGGTAAAAGGTTGACAGAGATGTAGTCGAGCTTACCAGGAACGACAACTCTGAATAGAGAATGCAGAATGACAAGAGGTTTTAATGGATGCTTGAGAGAAGATTGATGAAATTTTTGTGGAAAACTCTGTTGACTGCATCGTTTCACTAAGAGAGAAGTTTTGGGCCCAAAAACCTAGATTAATCCCGCCACATTTGATTGAAGTGCCTGTACCCAGGGAAGTGAGCGGTCATGTATTTACGTGTTACAGGTCTTTTGATTGAAGTTCATGTGCCAAGGGAAGTGAACGGTCATGTATTTACGTGTTACAGGTCTTTTGATTGAAGTGACTGTACCAAGGGAAGTGAGAGGTCATGTATTTACGTGTTACAGGTCTTTTGATTGAAGTGCCTGTACGAAGGGAAGTGAGCGTCATGTATTTACGTGTTACAGGTCTTTTGATGGAAGTGCCTGCACCAAGGGAAGTGAGCGGTCATATATTTACGTGTTACAGGTCTTTTGATTGAAGTGCCTGTACGAAGGGAAGTGAGCGGTCATGTATTTACGTGTTACATTTCTTTTGATTGAAGTGTCTGTACCCAGGGAAGTGAGGGTCATGTATTTACGTGTTACAGGTCTTTTGATTGAAGTTCCTGTACCAAGGGAAGTGAGTGGTCATGTATTTACGTGTTACAGGTCTTTTGATTGAAGTGCCTGTATCTAGGGAAGTGAGCGGTCATGTATTTACGTGTTACAGGACTTTTGATTGAAGTGGTGGTACGAAGGAAAGTGAGAGGTCATGTATTTACGTGTTACAGGTCTTTTGATTGAAGTGACTGTACCAAGGGAAGTGAGCGGTCATGTATTTACGTGTTACACGTCTTTTGATTGAACTGCCTGTACCAAGGGAAGTGAGAGGTCATGTATTTACGTGTTACATGTCTTTTGATTGACGTGACTGTACCAAGGGAAGTGACCGGGCATGTATTTATGTGTTACAGGACTTTTGATTGAAGTGCCTGTACGAAGTGAGCGGTCATGTATTTACGTGTTACAGGTCTTTTGATTCAAGTGCCAGTACCAAGGGAAGTGGGCGGTCATGTATTTACGTGGTTACAGGTCTTTTGATTGAAGTTCCTGTACCAAGGGAAGTGAACGGTCATGTATTTACGTGTCACAGGTCTTTTGATTGATGTGACTGTACCCAGGGTAGTGAGCGGTCATGTATTTACGTGTTACAGGTCTTTTGACAGTGATTGGGAAAGGCAGGAGCCAAGGGCCGTTTGATACATACAGTTTTGTTATTCTGTGTAGATGCTCCATACAAAAATTAAAAAGCCCATGAAATATTTTAGCTTTTACAAAGACTACACTGAAATGGCCCATTGAATGTTGTGATGATAGGGCTGCAATGACCCATAATCATTTCCTCTTTCCAGATCACTGTTTGATTGGAGTGACTACCAAGGAAAGTGAACGGTCATGTATTTATGTGTTACAGGTCTTTTGATTGAAGTGCCTGTACCGAGGGAAGTGAGCAGTCATGTATTTACGTGTTACAGATCTTTTGATTGAAGTGCCTGTACCCAGGGAAGTGAGCGGTCATGTATTTACGTGTTACAGGTCTTTTGATTGAACTTCATGTACCAAGGGAAGTGAGCGGTCATGTATTTACGTCTTACAGGTCTTTTGATTGAAGTGACTGTAGCAAGGGAAGTGAGCAGTCATGTATTTACGTGTTACAGGTCTTTTGATTGAAGTGCCTGTACGAAGAAAAGTGAGCGGACATGTATTTACGTGCTACAGGTCTTTTGATGGAAGTGTCTGCACCAAGGGAAGTGAGCGGTCATATATTGACGTGTTACAGGTCTTTTGATTGAAGTGCCTGTCCGAAGGGAAGTGAGAGGTCATGTATTGACGTGTTACATGTCTTTTGATTGAAGTGCCTGTACCCAGGGAAGTGAGGGTCATGTATTTACGTGTTACAGGTCTTTTGATTGAAGTTCCTGTACCAAGGGAAGTGAGCGGTCATGTATTTACGTGTTACAGGTCTTTTGATTGAAGTGCCTGTACCAAGGGAAGTGAGAGGTCATGTATTTACGTGTTACAGGTCTTTTGATTGAAGTGCTTGAACGAAGGAAAGTGAGAGGTCATGTATTTACGTGTTACAGGTCTTTTGATTGAAGTGCCTGTACCAAGGGAAGTGAACGGTCATGTATTTACGTGTTACAGGTCTTTTGATTGAAGTGACTGTGCCAAGGGAAGTGAGCGGTCATGTATTTACGTGTTACAGGTCTTTTGATTGAAGTTCCTGTACCAAGGGAAGTGAGCGGTCATGTATTTACGTGTTACAGGTCTTTTGATTGAAGTGCCTGTACCTAGGGAAGTGAGCGGTCATGTATTTACGTGTTACAGGTCTTTTGATTGAAGTGCTTGAACGAAGGAAAGTGAGAGGTCATGTATTTACGTGTTACAGGTCTTTTGATTGAAGTGCCTGTACCAAGGGAAGTGAGCGGTCATGTATTTACGTGTTACAGGTCTTTTAATTAAAGTTCCTGTACGAAGGGAAGAGAGCGGTCATGTATTTCCGTGTTACAGGTCTTTTTATTGAAGTACCTGTACCAAGGGAAGTGAGCGGTCATGTATTTACGTATTACATGTCTTTTGAAGGAAGTGAAGTGAGCGGTCATATATTTACGTGTTACGGGTCTTTTGATTGAAGTGCCTGTACGAAGGGAAGTGAGCGGTCATGTATTTACGTGTTGCATGTCTTTTGATTGAAGTGCCTGTACCCAGGGAAGTGAGGGAAATGTATTTACGTGTTACATGTCTTTTGATTGAAGTTCCTGTTCCAAGGGAAGTGAGAGGTCATGTATTTACGTGTTACAGGTCTTTTAATTGAAGTGCATGTACCTAGGGAAGTGAGCGGTCATGTATTTACGTGTTACAGGTCTTTTCATTGAAGTGCTTCAACGAAGGAAAGTGAGAGGTCATGTATTTACGTGTTACAGGTCTTTTGATTGAAGTGCCTGTACCAAGGGAAGTGAGCGGTCATGTATTTACGTGTTACATGTCTTTTAATTAAAGTTCCTGTACCCAGGGAAGTGAGCGGTCATGTATTTCCGTGTTACAGTTCTTTTGATTGAATTGCCTGTATCAAGGGAAGTGAGCGGTCATGTATTTGCGTGCTACAGGTCTTTTGATTGAAGTGCCTGTACCAAGGGAAATGAGCGGTCATGTATTTACGTGTTACAGGTTTTTTGATTAAAGTACCTGTACCAAGGGAAGTGAGCGATCATGTATTTACGTATTACAGGTCTTTTGATTGAAGTGTCTGTGCGAAGGAAAGTGAGCGGTCATGTATTTGCGTGTTACAGGTCTTTTGATTCAAGTGCCTGTACCAAGGGAAGTGAGCGGTCATGTATTTGTGTGTTACAGGTCTTTTGATTGAAGTTCCTGTACCAAGGGAAGTGAGCGGTCATGTATTTGTGTATTACAGTTCTTTTGATTGAAGTTCCTGTATCAAGGGAAATGAGCCATCGTGTATTTACGTTTTACATGTCTTTTGATTGAAGTGCCTGTATCAAGGGAAGTGAGCGGTCATGTATTTACGTATTACATGTCTTTTGATTGAAGTGACTGTACCAAGGGAAGTGAGTAGTCATGTATTTACGTGTTACAGGTCTTTTGATTGAAGTGACTGTATCAAGGGAAGTGAGCGGTCGTGTATTTACGTGTTACAGGTATAGATTTTGGATCCTTCAACGCTTTTGATATTTGACTTTGGAATTGTTCGGTCAGTGAAGTATTTTTTTTTCTTTTCCATTTTTTTTTTTTTTTTTATATAATTTAACATTATCTCAAGTATTTGGCATATGGCTTGTTACGGTAGAACACAAAAATTATGTATGTCAAACGTTAATGAATATTACAAATATATCTTCATGTTACTTTTATTATTTTTAACCGAAAATAATCAAGGACTAGAAATAAAATTGTGTGCCAAAAACTTCAAACTGAAATGAGTAGTTCTTACTCTCATTATTAATATATTTAATATACCACAAATAATAACAAGTTCTGTCAATGACTTGACACATATCATAGAACACAGGCTTTTATCCCAATCACAAGATGCCATTATTATATTTGTCTCTTATTTTAGTAAGACCTTCCGTGGCTGCCAACGTTTTTATCAACCAATGCATTCATGTAGAGCCTATCGCCTCTAATATTTATGATTTAGAGTTCCACCAATGATGAGGTGGACACTGGATACGATACTACAGTTAGATGCAGCTAGAATTATGACCAGTCTTCCAATCTTTACCAACACATATCATAGACCTATTATAACTATCTTGGAAAGATTAGAAGAAAATAGAATTGGGTCAAAGCTCCAATTATTCTATAATACCTATTTTTTTTTCTGGACCTTATTTCCCCGACACTCCTGTGTACGACTGTTTATTCCATTTGAAATGGCAATAATATTGTTGTTCCATTTTAATAGACTCTCTATAACCAGAGATTGATCGTTCTAGCTACATCCACAATTAAAAGGGAAATCAGCATTCCAACTTCAAAGCCAAAACAAAACTATGAGATACAACATTATGTGATGAAGATTAGTGGTGTTCTCTTGGTATTCTTGTTTCCTCCATCAATGATCGCGACGATAATATTAAATTATTGTTTCAAATGCCTGTTAAAATTTTATAATTAATTCAGTCCTTTATAAAAACAAAATAGTTAGTATTATATTTAAAACAGTCAAAGCAGTATAATTATTGAATATCTACGCCTTGTCAAAGCAGTATAATTATTGAATATCTACGCCTTGTCAAAGCAGTGTAATTATTGAATATCTGCGCCTTGTCAAAGCAGTATAATTATTGAATATCTACGCCTTGTCAAAGCAGTATAATTATTGAATACCTACACCTTGTCAAAGCAGTATAATTATTGAATATCTACGCCTTGTCAAAGCAGTATAATTATTGAATATCTACACCTTGTCAAAGCAGTATAATTATTGAATATCTACACCTTGTCAAAGCAGTATAATTATTGAATATCTACACCTTGTCAAAGCAGTATAATTATTGAATATCTACACCTTGTCAAAGCAGTATAATTATTGAATATCTACACCTTGTCAAAGCAGTATAATTATTGAATATCTACACCTTGTCAAAGCAGTATAATTATTGAATATCTACACCTTGTCAAAGCAGTATAATTATTGAATATCTACACCTTGTCAAAGCAGTATAATTATTGAATATCTACGCCTTGTCAAAGCAGTATAATTATTGAATATCTACGCCTTGTCAAAGCAGTATAATTATTGAATATCTACGCCTTGTCAAAGCAGTGTAATTATTGAATATCTGCGCCTTGTCAAAGCAGTATAATTATTGAATATCTACGCCTTGTCAAAGCAGTATAATTATTGAATACCTACACCTTGTCAAAGCAGTATAATTATTGAATATCTACGCCTTGTCAAAGCAGTATAATTATTGAATATCTACACCTTGTCAAAGCAGTATAATTATTGAATATCTACACCTTGTCAAAGCAGTATAATTATTGAATATCTACACCTTGTCAAAGCAGTATAATTATTGAATATCTACACCTTGTCAAAGCAGTATAATTATTGAATATCTACACCTTGTCAAAGCAGTATAATTATTGAATATCTACACCTTGTCAAAGCAGTATAATTATTGAATATCTACGCCTTGTCAAAGCAGTATAATTATTGAATATCTACGCCTTGTCAAAGCAGTATAATTATTGAATATCTACGCCTTAATGTTTTTATTAGTTTTATTAGTATGGTTATAGAGCAGTTGTGTGGTATATATATAATTTATTCAATTTTACATATCGAGAATATAAGATTGTTGACAACATACAAGAATATATAACGCATTACACGTTATATTTATTACATACGTATATGTGTGGTTCTATCTTATGCTTCATATTTTTTGTGATTGGTATGGAATGATTTACCAAGAACATCGTGAAAAACATATCTATTACTGTCAGTAATTACACTGATGACAGGAATACTTGGTTATGCTGTAGAGCCTAACACACTGACAATTAATATTAAAAACTTATTATTATGTTTATCCTTCAAATTCTTCTACAGATGTGTCTATTTCTTAAGGGTTTTCCGATATAAACTTCATTAAATAGCAAGCTCTGTAGACAAACGGAAGAAAGATTAATCGATAGATAATTATAACAAATTACCATGTCTTTATATCTTTATATTGGTTGTTCATTTTGTTGCCTATTCAGTTGAAAATATTTAAGAACATCAAGTCTATTTTCAAGATATTGTGTAAGTTTATTTTGACAAGACTGTGTTGTCTAATAGGTGAACAATTTTATGAGTACTTTCTTTATCCTTGGTTCAATGTCACAAGTTCATTCAATAAATATGTTGGGTCCTACAAGTGAAATATTCACTATGTGTAATAATATTTGTATAAACATTGAATGCATGTTTTGCGATTTTAATCGAAATCACTTTTTTATCTGGGAATACGGGATGCGCAATTCTCAAATTAGGGATTCATAGATATTACAGTTACATACTTGGATATTCGGCAACAAACAACAGTCTTCCCATAATAAGAAATGAAAGCTTTTAACGGAACAGAATATAATGGCATGAACTATGATGTGGTGTCACGACAATAGAAAAGTGAGTGGGTGAATGAGTTTTAGGCCAATGATAACATTTTAGAACAAGGCATTTTACGATTATATGATGACGAGGCTGCCTGTTTTGTACGGCTGGTAGGAATGTTGTAGTGCTAGTCCAAGGAAACTACATGAGTGGACAAATACCAGTGGTCGCAAATATCTAAGTTATAGTCTTCTTCAGTTTCACCAGACTGTGGGCGGAACCCACGATCTCCCTCGAACTTACAAATAACAACTCCCAGTTGATTTTTTAGAAAAGATTGAAATTCCGAGTTAAGATAACGGTAAGATAAAGAAAATATAAGAATATCAAGAAACATTACAAACAGACTTTGTTGGAACCAAGCAACATAAATTATACATAAAATCAAAAAAGGGGAGACAATACAAACCACAAAGAATAGTATTGGTAAAATGATATGACATGAACAATTCAACAATGTTAAGAAACATGCGTTGTTTGTCATTTCAAAGACAATGAATAATAATTATGCAATGATTTTATATATATTTAGATATATTTATTATCGAACCTTAGCAGATTTTGGTTATGTTAGTTTTCTTTACACCAAAGTCTTTTAAGTTATTTGGTTTTCAAATCTTTTGGCTTTAAGTGTACTTGATGAAGTTTAATCCAGAAACGTGTCGTGTGCACTAAATCAGATATCTATTTTTTTCTCACAGATGGGAATAAAGAATGTACAATTAATTTGGTAAATATGTGCTGAAATGGATGCCAGTTCAATGTTAACCAAACACAATTGGTCCTAAACTTTATCAGATATTGTGAAAATTCCAGCGAGTAGCAAAAAGAAAAAACACAAATGTAGGCAAAGGATGAAGAAATAGATGTTGAGATCGAACAGCTGTCATATGTAATGTTCTGAAGTCATTTATAATAAAGAACTGGGGACATAAAACGGACCAGACTTACAGGTACACGTATTTCTAAATTTGAGTTACTTATAAATTAAGAATCATCTATAATGTGAAAATTCAAATATAAACAACTAACTGTCACATGGTTAATATAATCATTTTTCCAATATCAACATTAAAGTAGTAAAATACAAAACTATTTTAAACTCCTAAACTATCTTTATTATTGTAAGCAGTAAAGTAAACGTCTTGTGATAATCTGGGTTTTTCTATCATTAATATGATACAGTGTAAATGATCCGATTTACCCGTAAGAAAACAAAGCTTGTCAAATATAAATTAAACATTGTATATATTCAAAATACTGTTCGTTAATACCACATGGCTGCCTCGGGATGAGACTTAAACCAAGCAAAGTGTAAAAGTATGAAACAAAAAGCATGCTTCATTGAATAGAAGAAAATATAGTATTAAAGTGCTTTACCAGACTTGTGCTTGGGGGATAAATACTTGATAGACTATAGTGATATGATAACTATTTATCCCTGGGGCTAGGATCCCACCTATCTATAATTCACACCCTACGTATTTAAGTCCTACACGCTTAATTAAAGATGCAGACCTTGAAATAACAGGTCAAATCTTCTTAATAGATTAAAATACTATACCAATGACCATCGCTGACCCTGTTACGTATTGGGGACCTATTAATATTTAACACACATTCTGTATACATTTGTGATATTGGTTTATAAATTGAAAGGATCCCCCTTTTACCAAAACAACTTTTAGTTTTTAAGTTAAGAACAACCATTTTTGTTTTTTGCCATTTATATTTAAACATGTTTAAAAACTTATTGAAATTTGGGTTTAAAATTGATCTATTAGTAGTAAAGAAACCCCTTAAACATAAAAGTAGTGATTCATAGATTTTAACTTTTGAGAATATATTATCATGTATGATTTATTGTGACATAAAGCTAAAAAAGAAGTATTTACTTATAATGTGTCTTTACATTATCACGTACACATATATTTATTTTCATCATTTTTTAACTGCTTTTAAAAAATACAATTGCATGTCCAACATATGCGTTTTTATAAATAAAATTTCGTCTGTTTAATAAACATAACTTCATAAGCATTATCTTTGTCAATTGATTAAATACTCATAGACATTGAGGTAGGTTTTTGGAAAGTTCGTTCCCCAATTAATATTTCATCCCTTTTTGATTACCCTTATCATGCTGTGTTAATAGAGACTACTCTTTACTGACAAATTACTAGCTCCTTATAAACATTACGAGAGGTCAAATCATCTAACATCATTGAACATTACGAGAGGTCAAATCATCTAACATCATTGAACATTACGAGAGGTCAAATCATCTAACATCATTGAACATTACGAGAGGTCAAATCATCTAACATCATTGAACATTACGAGAGGTCAAATCATCTATCATCATTGAACATTACGAGAGGTCAAATCATCTAACATCATTGAACATTACGAGAGGTCAAATCAACTAACATCATTGAACATTACGAGAGGTCAAATCATCTATCATCATTGAGAAATTATAGGAATGATCCATGCATGTTGAATTACTTAACAGAGGTACCCATTTGTCTCTTTCTACGACTTTGCTATTTTATTTTGAAACTCTCCTGACAGTGGTGTGGTATTTTTTGCTTTTAATTTTATTACTGGACTGGTTGTGACCATGTTACCAGTGTATCATGATGAATGAGGAATATGCATCATTTTATTTTATCCTCCATAATATCCTTTCCGGCGGATTATTTTTAATATAAAATATTATCCTAGGACAATATTTCAATATTAAATTTCTTCCAATGCTATTATATATTTTCTATATAAGGTGGAAGAAATTTAATATCAAAATATATCCGTGGATAACATAGCTGCGGAACCGTAGCTCTTTATGTCTTAAGTTGTTTTTTGTTTTGTTTTGTTTTTATTTGCGGACCATAGACCGCAAATATCAGAAAACCGTCCAAGGACCATAAGGGCTACGGTTCCGCAGCTATGGATAACATTGCACATTTTAACTTTTCAACCGGAAAAAAATATTATAGAAGAAATAATCTGATTTTATAAGCTACTAATTTTCTCAATTAATTAATTAACATTGCTGCAAATAAATATGTACTTAATGCTAGTGAAATACTTCTTTATTACTGCAGTATTTTTTAAATAAATATATAAATCATTACAATTATAGTATTTTAATAATATTAATATACCAAAGTCGATTTTAAAAGCTCATTAGAGCTTGTGTTATATGTATGATTTACATCGACTCTAAATAAAGCTTTGAATTGAATTGAATTTCATAAGACTTTCTTTTGTTACTATTCCGCAGCCGCTTTGGTTTAAGAGTACACAAAATTATATAATATAATATATAACATATTTAAACTTACATGACTCTATTGATTTTATAATGGGTTTGAAGATTACTCAATCTGTCATTTAAATTGACAGTGTTCTGGCTATAATATATTTTCCGTATATATATATATTTACCTATAAATTTTATTTATAAAATATTTTTCGGATGGGTCAGGTGATTTATTAATCAGCGTCGGAAATAATATTACATACATTAGTATAAATTAAAATCCACCTGTGATGTAAATCTATTGTCAAAACTCTCCGTTATTTTTAAGGAATGGAGAGTTATTGTTCTCTTTGTACTTTAGATACTATACACAGACTTTTTTTTGTTACAAGATTAATAATTATTAAAATTAATAAAGTACAATGGGTGGATTTTAAGTTGGAGAATGTCCTCGGATCTCTCTATTCCTTAAAAATAATGGGCTAAATGATTGAATAATTACAGAATGGCTATGAATGGATTTCAAAACATTAATGAATTGTTTTTGAAAGTCTGACTTATTACTGGATATTACAAGATAGAAGGTATAATGTTTCTTGAATAAATGTGTGAATTTTAACAGATTATTCATGAATAGAAATAAGTATTACACTTATAAATAAACGTTAAGAAACCAAAGGGGCAGTCAAGAATAGACAATCTGAAGACACTGGCAACATTGGGAACACAAAACACAGGACGAAGAAATACCAAAATTTAAAAAAAAACCACAACACAGGAAACGATGAGCAACATGGATCCCACCAATAAACGGGTGTGAACCCAGGTGCTCGTGAAGGGTAATCAGTTCCTGCTTCTTATAAGACATCCGTCGTGCTACTCGTATATATTTAGTCAAGTCTGGTAATAGTCTGGTCAGTGATAGAGGAAAGAATAAATCTACGTTAAAGAGAAAAGATACAATGTCATCTGAGATATGAATAATTCGCAACGTTCAACCAGATCGTAATGACGAGCCTTGACGACCGCAGAAATTATGTAGCGATGTCTTTAAACTAATACTTATTTGAGTAGCTTTGGTGTGTCGGCAGTTGAGCTCTGCACAGAAAGTCACTGTTCTGGGTACAATCTAGAATAACGTTTGATTTGTGAAATGTAAACTCCATGCTGCTGGAATATTGATACTGATGAAAAGGGAAGTTGATTATTGGAAAACTAGAAGTCATTACGTTTTCGTATAGTTTTGCTATTAATCCTACTCCGTTGTCGATTTCAAGGTAAGAAGCAGACTTTTCACTGTCAGTACTATCCTTTACTTCAAGTTCATTTGGATAGATGAGATGCAGATAATCACCGAATCGAGATACATGTCTATATTGTTAATATATGAATAGGTATGAAATCAGAAATAAAATATTAAAAGATACCAAAGGGGTAATCAGAAGTCGTAAATCAAAGAAGACAGAAAGCACAGTGACCAAAAGAAAAAAGACAAACAATGATCTACAAAATTCGATCTCTTAAAAAGTTTATATTCCGATACCAAGATTTTGTCGAAATATATTCCGTCTCAGCAGAGACGATAATAAACGATGGATTTTCATATAGTGAAAATGTATAAAGATAAGGAAGTCGACAAAAATGTCAAGAATATTTTTTTATCAATGTGTGACGTAAGTGTTTTTGACATTTACTTCACTGAATTTCGTACTGCTTTGACAACTATTTTATCTATTTTGTTCCAGTATTGTTATAAATACTGTTATAGTGACAGCCGGAACCTTTGAGCCGTAATGAAAGCGGGAGGTTTGGCGCTTTAAAATCTGATTCAACCCACCATTTCTTTAGAAATGCCTGTACCAAGTCAGGGTCATTACGGTTTTCCCAGTTTTCCGGTTGTTGACTGATTTTGTCTGTTTATATACTTATGAGTTTTGACTTTCCCTTTGTAAGATTGTTCGGAGTTCGGTAATTTTGATATTACCCTTATCTACAAAACACGACATAGACAACTAAAGATCGAGCAACACGAACCCCACTATTACAAAATATATATTATTAGAAAATAATCATGTTTAGTTTTAAATACTGATCTGATATATTTTTACAAAATATCAAATCTTTTAAAAGAAAATCGTAATGTAATCTTAATGTAGTTCTAAACTATGAAAATATCTGTTATTCTTGATCACTGTTAAAGCCACTGGCGAAAATAACTACATATCTATAAAATAAGTTATCAAGTGTGTATATTTTATTATTTTTGTAATATTTTTCACAGGTATTTATTGCTAATGGGACAGAAATGAAGCACTTATAACGTGTCAACATTTTACCGATAGCTATACTCCCTGAAGCTAAACACTTGCTTCTTCTCAATATTTTAACACGTTTTTTCAGAGAACTAATCTATAATGAAATTAAGGATATCAGTGCACTAACAGATAATAAGACTTAAATCGGTAGTGGAACATATAAATAAATAGTCGGGTCAGAAAATTGTAGTTTTATTGCCAATATCAAATCAGACTTTTAACATTCACATCCTCCTGGGGCCATTGCTATCATTTATAGGGAGAAAGGCTTAAATATGTTAATATTTTACTCCAATTTTGTATGTCGAGGAAATAATGTCAATGAAATGAATATCTTTATATTCTCATGTTTTTTTTTATAACATTTTATTAATACCGCGGTTTTGTAGTGTTAGACCTTGTCTAGGATTATAGCCCCATCTACGGTGTATAGAAGTAGTGCTAAGATTGGAGTTCGATTTACTTGTGTGAGATTTTATTCAGAACATAAAATCATCTAAGAATATAGATGTCTCATTTACACAGACATGTTACAATAAACCATGGGAATCTATCTCTCCTATGGCGGCTAATTATTGGTTATCATTGTAACATAGGATGACTTTAGTTCTATTACCCCATCATTGTCGATCATAAACAAGGGACAGAACTTGTTGACACCTCCTGTCTCTGTATACTAATTAGAACAAGATATGTATCCTTTGAAATTTTTGTGAGAATAGTTTTTACATCTCTTTTATGTAGTGTTACGCCTACTGTACAAAAGGACATTTTCTCAGGATACTAATTAAAGGTTTGGGAATTATTTATGCTAAAGTGTTAAGATTGTGAATATAATAAACAAAATGATGTCATTGATAGCCAACATTCCAGGTTTGTAATTACTTTAAATATGGTTTGTACAAAGCTGTTGTAAATAGCCTAAACATAAAAGATACCGTGACGATTTCTAATTTTCTTCTCTAACATGTCACACTATTATAGGTAGGACTGCTATATGTTAGTCTTTCGAGTTATGTTTTATGATTTATGTCGTTGTGCTACGTACAATAGTGTTGTTCGTATTGAAACGACTCGTTAAAAAATAAGTCAGTAATATTTTAATTTTAGATTGGAACGAATGGTACCATGAACAGATATTTCAATTTATAAACTACAAATAAAAATATTGATTGTCTTTAGACAATTTCTAAATATCCTTTACTTTTTAAGATGAAATAGAACATAAATTACCATGTATTATTTTTTTTTTATATTTCCTCTGTTTTAATATTTTCCCTCGATGCGGTTAAAACGTGCGAGACAAAATAAATTAAAACAGTTTTGTAAGGCACTATTTGTGTGTAAAACAAACTATAATGGTTGTCGTACAGACATTATACAACAATTATAATATATGTTACATAGACTTACTTCTTTTGTTCCTGTCTTCAGAGTTAACTATACTATATACGATTATATTGAATGTCAATATTAGCTGTAAATACATGGTACATTATATCTATCATATAGACGTACACATTTTGTCACTTTTTGTTAACACGAATTAAATCAAAATTAACAATATTTTTTCCAAATTAAATCCTTTTAATAAGTAGTGAAAATAACTCAAATTTATCCCATTTTCAATATTAAATTCAGAATAATTCCATATA
The DNA here is from genome assembly GCA_963383655.1 of Bathymodiolus septemdierum. Taxonomy (NCBI): domain Eukaryota; kingdom Metazoa; phylum Mollusca; class Bivalvia; order Mytilida; family Modiolidae; genus Bathymodiolus; species Bathymodiolus septemdierum. Next base: position 122,065,619 of record OY726518.1, on the reverse strand, counting down.
TTTTTTCTTTTCATTTTCTTAACAAACTTCAATGAAAAAGTTAATAATCCATGTTTTTGCACATTAGCGAAACAGACAGTGGACTGCAGGTTCACATTTGACTCCGCCTACTTAAAACCTCGTGACTGTTAAAGAAGCTAAGAACGTCTGCTCGTCTTCAGATTTTAAAGGTCGCTGATATAACATATACGTGTTGTATCGGTGTGAACGATGTTGCCAAAAATTCTTTATTGTACTTTTCACTGCATCATATATACATTCAAGTTCTTCTAATCAAATCGTGTTTGGATACACCCTAACAAATATTAGATTATTAATTCAATTTAGAATTTAAATTTGTTCAAATTCTAAATTAGAAAAATATAGATAATATTAATATATATATTTGTATGTATATTATAATATTAGCTATAAACTGCCATAGTTTGTTCTGCCTATGGGTGGTTTTCCCCCTGCAGTGTCGATCATCTATGCTTGTTTTTATTCTTTTTTATATATGTCATATATGTTACTAATCATCAAAATCATTGTAAGTGTAAAATGTAAATGTCTGTAATTCTGTGCTCTCACTGGCTTCTTGATTGATTTAATAAAAACTATTCTATTCTAATATTCACCAATGTCTATTTAACTTTAAATAAGACAGATGTCCCAAGTAAAAAAAACAACATCATGTTAATACTTCTGAAATAATTGTTAGCTGAAAACATGCTAAAAGTGTGAATTAATAGACACCTCATTGCTGGTTGTTTTCAATAATTAGGTTTGATATGATAAAGATGTATACATTGTCAAGTGAACACTGTAACGGTAAGAATCTCTGTTAAATACTTCTGTAGGATTCATCAGATATCATATAGCTACGGAAGATCTTTTGCTATTTTCTTCAATGATAGTTTATGTAAGAAAAGTTACAGAAATATAATTCACAGAAAGAAGTAGGATATATATATACACTATTGTTTACTATATTAACATCTTTCAGGATTGTATTCAGTTATCTTACAATGTTCATATATAAATATAAATCAAATGAAAAGCCAAAAATACCACACTATCGGAACAATTCTAAATTCAATAACAGTGTATCAAAATCGTAGAAAGAGGCGATACCACTAACACACAAATACATGACCGCTCACTTTCCTGGATATATACAGGGACTTCAATAAAAAGGTGGTGGTGTTAAACTAGTGTTATGGGCCTAAGCCTCCCCTCATAGTTAAATGATGGGGTCATGCAAGTGCTTTACACATGTGAGTAAAATGCCAACCCTCACAAATAACTGGGCGAACAACGTTAGTATACAGAAGTTTATAATCCTGAACATTATTCATACAATTTTCCAGCACACTTTACTTTAGTCACTATTTTAGACGCAATAATTTCTCATATTTCAATGAAGCTAAGTCATTGTGTTAGAAGTAATAAAAATCAGTGAAAGCGTAAAATATTAGTCTATAATTGAAAATAAAGCTTCCGAACAAATGGATGACGTCGGTATGAAGCAGTCGCATGAGCGATTTTAATATTACAGTTTGATAGAGTTTTTTTTATTATTCTATTGAACTTATGTATAGAAGAATATAGTAAACAGGCAAACTAAACATGAATAATAACCGTTTAATAAGCATGGTTTTATGTAATAAAATTAAAAATGTACAAAGGAGGGAACTTTGTGGGAAACAAATTACAGGTAGGTAAGGTAGACGGTCTATTCACTTTGTTCAATGATATTTACCAAATTTTATGTTAATTAATTTTAAATTAGTTGATTAATGTATTTTTTATCATTAGGTATGACTATAAAATGTTTTCAATTTCGTGTGAGATCAGATATTTCTGCTTTACAAATATCAATGTAAAAATAAAACAAATTAAAAATGTATATTTTTGGATGAGCTAAATTAAGTTGCTTATTATTCATATTTATTCATTATAAAATGTACAGTTTTTCTGTGGTAATTTAATTTAAAGCTTCATCTGTTGCCAGTATTATATTACCATTGTGTATAGAAAAAAAACTTTATGTTCATAAACCGACACATTTTTAACCAAACAAAGAATGTTTAAAGAGGCATTAGCTACGATTTTGACCAAAAAAATTATGTGTTGGAAATTGGTAGATAGCTTTAAAATGATGAAATAAAGGTAAATATTTCACATTAAACAGCTTATCGTACCACTTTTCGCCCTTTGAGAACGAAAATTACCATCGATTTATTATTTCCTTGCAAGCAAATAATTTGACCTCGCTTTCTCCGACAGGTAAAAACGAATAATTTGTATTTTGGCGCTTATGTGTAACTGCGAACTTGCATGGTTCTTTGTCCGTAATTAACGCCGACTAAAAGCAGATTCACAGAAAATAAGAAATAAGTGCATTGTTGTACTGATTTAATGACGATTCGGCAAACTCCGTAAACAATGCCGATAATTAATAAGATGGCGTCCATTTCTTGATCGATCTCAAAACACGAGCAGTTGCACCTTTGTTCCCCGATGCGCGTACATTTCATATCATTTATAAGTTACAGAAACACGTTTTATTAAGGCATCAATCATATCTGATAGTTTGTATGAGTAGCAAATATTTACGATTTTGTCAGATAATGCCCCTTTAAATGAACTGTAAAATTTCCAAATATACAAATGTATGGAAAAGTTATCAGTTTACCCTCACCTTATTGTGTTAAGTGAAAGTTCTCGGTTTTATGTAATGTTAAGTATGTCAATATATGCTTAAATATACAATATATGTATATCTGGAATACAGAGAAATTTTTTATTCAAAAACTTATCCCTTTCTATATTTATAGGACCTGCCATAATGATAGACTATATTGAAGTTACTGAACTCTTCCACACAACCTGATAAAATAAACATTTTCTTATTCAAGCAATTTAATGTACAATACAAATTATAAATCCAATAAAATCACATTTTCGTTAAGTCATTTTCAATTTCTACACGGTAAATGCTAAAGTGGTAAATCCATTTAGTGTCTAGATTATAAGTTATTATAAGTTATAATCTTCATTGTAGCTTAAATCAATTTAACTTCTACATCTAGTGTTGTACGAAGACCATTCATTTCTTTGGATGTTGCTAAGTCAATAATATTAAATTTATGAAACGTAACAAAAGTTTTTTTATCATTAGAATAAAGGTTTACAACCAAGAAGGGTAATCAGAAGCCGCAAATCGAAGAAGAACAGACAAAACAATGGCCAAAGAAAAGGGACAAAAGGACAAACAGCAATCTACAAAACACTACACGAAAAACTTAAGATTGAGCAGCAAGTTCTGTGCCTGCCCAAACCAGGACCTAGATTTCCAACATCAAAACATATATAACAATCAAACAACAAAAATCGGTACAGATTCGCTTCCACTCGAACTCAGCACGCAATGTCACAAAAATAAATGACAACATAACCATGGACAGTGCAATAGAAGGGTTAGTGAATGATAACATAGCCATGGACAGTGCAATAGAAGGGTTAGTGAATGATAACATAACCATGGACAGTGCAATAGAAGGGTTAGTGAATGATAACATAACCATGGACAGTGCAATAGAAGGGTTAGTGAATGATAACATAACCACGGACAGTGGAATAGAAGGGTTAGTGAATGACAACATAACCATGGACAGTGCAATAGAAGGGTTAGTAAATGATAACATAACCACGGACAGTGGAATAGAAGGGTTAGTGAATGATAACATAACCACGGACAGTGGAATAGAAGGGTTAGTGAATGACAACATAACCATGGACAGTGCAATAGAAGGGTTAGTGAATGATAACATAACCATGGACAGTGCAATAGAAGGGTTAGTGAATGATAACATAACCATGGACAGTGCAATAGAAGGGTTAGTGAATGATAACATAACCATGGACAGTGCAATAGAAGGGTTAGTGAATGATAACATAACCATGGACAGTGCAATAGAAGGGTTAGTGAATGACAACATAACCACGGACCGTGCAATAGAAGGGTTAGTGAATGATAACATAACCATGGACAGTGCAATAGAAGGGTTAGTGAATGATAACATAGCCATGGACAGTGCAATAGAAGGGTTAGTGAATGATAACATAACCATGGACAGTGCAATAGAAGGGTTAGTGAATGATAACATGACCATGGACAGTGCAATAGAAGGGTTAGTGAATGATAACATAACCATGGACAGTACAATAGAAGGGTTAGTGAATGACAACATAGCCATGGACAGTGCAATAGAGGGTTAGTGAATGATAGCATAACCATGGACAGTGCAATAGAAGGGTTAGTGAATGATAACATAACCATGGACAGTGCAATTGAAGGGTTAGTGAATGACAACATAACCACGGACAGTGCAATAGAAGGGTTAGTGAATGACAACATAGCCATGGACAGTGCAATAGAAGGGTTAGTGAATGATAACATAACCATGGACAGTGCAATAGAAGGGTTAGTGAATGACAACATGACCATGGACAGTGCAATAGAAGGGTTAGTGAATGATAACATAACCATGGACAGTGCAATAGAAGGGTTAGTGAATGATAACATAGCCATGAACAGTGCAATAGAAGGGTTAGTGAATGATAACATAACCATGGACAGTGCAATAGAAGGGTTAGTGAATGATAACATAGCCATGAACAGTGCAATAGAAGGGTTAGTGAATGATAACATAACCATGGACGGTGCAATAGAAGGGTTAGTGAATGACAACATGACCATGGACAGTGCAATAGAAGGGTTAGTGAATGATAACATAACCATCGACAGTGCAATAGAAGGGTTAGTGAATGACAACATAGCCATGGACAGTGCAATAGAAGGGTTAGTGAATGACAACATGACCATGGACAGTGCAATAGAAGGGTTAGTGAATGACAACATAGCCATGGACAGTGCAATAGAAGGGTTAGTGAATGACAACATAACCATGGACAGTGCAACAGAAGGGTTAGTGAATGACAACATAACCATGGACAGTGCAATAGAAGGGTTAGTGAATGATAACATGACCATGGACAGTGCAATAGAAGGGTTAGTGAATGATAGCATAACCATGGACAGTGCAATAGAAGGGTTAGTGAATGATAACATAACCATGGACAGTGCAATAGAAGGGTTAGTGAATGATAACATAACCATGGACAGTGCAATAGAAGGGTTAGTGAATGATAACATAACCATGGACAGTGCAATAGAAGGGTTAGTGAATGATAACATCACCATGGGCAGTGCAATAGAAGGGTTAGTGAATGATAACATAACAACGGACAGTGCAATAGAAGGGTTAGTGAATGATAACATAACCATGGACAGTGCAATAGAAGGGTTAGTGAATGATAACATATCCATGGACAGTGCAATAGAAGGGTTAGTGAATGACAACATATCCATGGACAGTGCAATAGAAGGGTTAGTGAATGACAACATAACCACGGACAGTGCAATAGAAGGGTTAGTGAATGACAACATAACCATGGACAGTGCAATAGAAGGGTTAGTGAATGACAACATAACCATGGACAGTGCAATAGAAGGGTTAGTGAATGACAACATAACCATGGACAGTGCAATAGAAGGGTTAGTGAATGACAACATAACCATGGACAGTGCAATAGAAGGGTTAGTGAATGATAACATGACCATGGACAGTGCAATAGAAGGGTTAGTGAATGACAACATGACCATGGACAGTGCAATAGAAGGGTTAGTGAATGATAACATAGCCATGAACAGTGCAATAGAAGGGTTAGTGAATGATAACATAACCATGGACAGTGCAATAGAAGGGTTAGTGAATGACAACATAACCACGGACAGTGCAATAGAAGGGTTAGTGAATGATAACATAACCATGGACAGTGCAATAGAAGGGTTAGTGAATGACAACATAACCACGGACAGTGCAATAGAAGGGTTAGTGAATGACAACATGACCATGGACAGTGCAATAGAAGGGTTAGTGAATGATAACATAACCATGGACAGTGCAATAGAAGGGTTAGTGAATGACAACATAACCATGGACAGTGCAATAGAAGGTTTAGTGAATGAGAACATAACCATGGACAGTGCAATAGAAGGGTTAGTGAATGACAACATATCCATGGACAGTGCAATAGAAGGGTTAGTGAATGATAACATAACCATGGACAGTGCAATAGAAGGGTTAGTGAATGATAACATAACCATGGACAGTGCAATAGAAGGGTTAGTAAATGACAACATAACCATGGACAGTGCAATAGAAGGGTTAGTGATTGATAACATGACCATGGACAGTACAATAGAAGGGTTAGTGAATGACAACATGACCATGGACAGTGCAATAGAAGGGTTAGTGAATGATAACATAACCATGGACAGTGCAATAGAAGGGTTAGTGAATGATAACATGACCATGGACAGTGCAATAGAAGGGTTAGTGAATGATAACATATCCATGGACAGTGCAATAGAAGGGTTAGTGAATGATAACATAACCATGGACAGTGCAATAGAAGGGTTAGTGAATGACAACATAACCATGGACAGTGCAATAGAAGGGTTAGTGAATGATAACATAACCATGGGCAGTGCAATAGAAGGGTTAGTGAATGATAACATAACAACGGACAGTGCAATAGAAGGGTTAGTGAATGATAACATAACCATGGACAGTGCAATAGAAGGGTTAGTGAATGACAACATAACCATGGACAGTGCAATAGAAGGGTTAGTGAATGACAACATAACCATGGACAGTGCAATAGAAGGGTTAGTGAATGACAACATAACCATGGACAGTGCAATAGAAGGGTTAGTGAATGACAACATGACCATGGACAGTGCAATAGAAGGGTTAGTGAATGATAACATAACCATGGACAGTGCAATAGAAGGGTTAGTGAATGATAACATAACCATGGACAGTGCAATAGAAGGGTTAGTGAATGATAACATAACCATGGGCAGTGCAATAGAAGGGTTAGTGAATGATAACATAACCATGGACAGTACAATAGAAGGGTTAGTGAATGACAACATAGCCATGGACAGTGCAATAGAAGGGTTAGTGAATGATAACATAACCATGGATAGTGCAATAGAAGGGTTAGTGAATAATTACATAGCCATGGACAGTGCAATAGAAGGGTTAGTGAATGATAACATAACCATCGACAGTGCAATAGAAGGGATAGTGAATGATAACATGACCATGGACAGTGCAATGGAAGGGTTAGTGAATAACCTAACCATGGGCAGTGCAATAGAAGGGTTAGTGAATGACAACATAATCATGGACAGTGCAATAGAAGGGTTAGTGAATGACAGCATAAACATGAACAGTGCAATAGAAGGGTTAGTGAATGATAACATAACCATGGACAGTGCAATAGAAGGGATAGTGAATGACAACATAACCATGGACAGTGCAATAGAAGGGTTAGTGAATGATAACATATCCATGAACAGTGCAATAGAAGGATTAGTGAATGACAACATAACCACGGACAGTGCAATAGAAGGGATAGTGAATGACAACATAACCATGGACAGTGCAATAGAAGGGTTAGTGAATGATAACATATCCATGAACAGTGCAATAGAAGGATTAGTGAATGACAACATAACCACGGACAGTGCAATAGAAGGGATAGTGAATGACAACATAACCATGGACAGTGCAATAGAAGGGTTAGTGAATGATAGCATAACCATGGACAGTGCAATAGAAGGGTTAGTGAATGATAACATAACCATGGACAGTGCAATAGAAGGGTTAGTGAATGACAACATAACCATGGACAGTGCAATAGAAGGGTTAGTGAATGATAACATATCCATGAACAGTGCAATAGAAGGATTAGTGAATGACAACATAACCACGGACAGTGCAATAGAAGGGATAGTGAATGACAACATAACCATGGACAGTGCAATAGAAGGGTTAGTGAATGATAGCATAACCATGGACAGTGCAATAGAAGGGTTAGTGAATGATAACATAACCACGGACAGTGGAATAGAAGGGTTAGTGAATGACAACATATCCATGGACAGTGCAATAGAAGGGTTAATGAATGACAACATAACCATGGACAGTGCAATTGAAGGGTTAGTGAATGACAACATGACCATGGACAGTGTAATAGAAGGGTTAGTGAATGACAACATAGCCATGGACAGTGCAATAGAGGGTTAGTGAATGATAACATAACCATGGACAGTGCAATAGAAGGGTTAGTGAATGACAACATAACCATGGACAGTGCAATAGAAGGGTTAGTGAATGACAACATGACCATGGACAGTGCAATAGAAGGGTTAGTGAATGACAACATATCCATGGGCAGTGCAATAGAAGAGTTAGTGAATGATTACATAACCATGGACAGTGCAATAGAAGGGTTAGGGAATGACAACATAACCACGGACAGTGCAATAGAAGGGTTAGTGAATGACAACATAACCACGGACAGTGGAATAGAAGGGTTAGTGAATGACAACATAACCATGGACAGTGCAATAGAAGGGTTAGTGAATGATAACATAACCATGGACAGTGCAATAGAAGGGTTAGTGAATGACAACATATCCATGGACAGTGCAATAGAAGGGTTAGTGAATGATAACATAACCATGGACAGTGCAATAGAAGGGTTAGTGAATGATAACATAACCATGGACAGTGCAATAGAAGGGTTAGCGAATGACAACATAACCATGGACAGTGCAATAGAAGGGTTAGTGAATGATAACATCACCATGGACAGTGCAATAAAAGGGTTAGTGAATGATAACATAACCATGGACAGTGCAATAGAAGGGTTAGTGAATGATAACATAGCCACGGACAGTGCAATATAAGGGTTAGTGAATGATAACATAACCATGGACAGTGCAATAGAAGGGTTAGTAAATGACAACATAATCACGGACAGTGCAATAGAAGGGTTAGTGAATGACAACATAACCATGGACAGTGCAATAGAAGGGTTAGTGAAATACAACATAACCATGGACAGTGCAATAGAAGGGATAGTGAATGACAACATGACCATGGACAGTGCAATAGAAGGGTTAGTGAATGATAACATAACCATGGACAGTGCAATAGAAGGGTTAGTGAATGACAACATAACCATGGACAGTGCAATAGAAGGGTTAGTGAATGATAACATAACCATGGGCAGTGCAATAGAAGGGTTAGTGAATGATAACATAACAACGGACAGTGCAATAGAAGGGTTAGTGAATGATAACATAACCATGGACAGTGCAATAGAAGGGTTAGTGAATGATAACATATCCATGGACAGTGCAATAGAAGGGTTAGTGAATGACAACATATCCATGGACAGTGCAATAGAAGGGTTAGTGAATGATAACATAACCACGGACAGTGCAATAGAAGGGTTAGTGAATGACAACATAACCATGGACAGTGCAATAGAAGGGTTAGTGAATGATAACATAACCATGGACAGTGCAATAGAAGGGTCAGTGAATGACAACATATCCATGGACAGTGCAATAGAAGGGTTAGTGAATGATAACATAACAACGGACAGTGCAATAGAAGGATTAGTGAATGATAACATAACCATGGACAGTGCAATAGAAGGGTTAGTGAATGACAACATAACCATGGACAGTGCAATAGAAGGGTTAGTGAATGATAACATAACCACGGACAGTGCAATAGAAGGGTTAGTGAATGACAACATAACCATGGACAGTGCAATAGAAGGGTTAGTGAATGATAACATAACCATGGACAGTGCAATAGAAGGGTTAGTGAATGACAACATAACCACGGACAGTGCAATAGAAGGGTTAGTGAATGACAACATAACCATGGACAGTGCAATAGAAGGGTTAGTGAATGATAACATGACCATGGACAGTGCAATAGAAGGGTTAGTGAATGATAATATAACCACGGACAGTGCAATAGAAGGGTTAGTGAATGATAACATAACCATGGACAGTGCAATAGAAGGGTTAGTGAATGATAACATAACCATGGACAGTGCAATAGAAGGGTTAGTGAATGATAACATCACCATGGGCAGTGCATTAGAAGGGTTAGTGAATGATAACATCACCATGGGCAGTGCAATAGAAGGGTTAGTGAATGATAACATAACCATGGACAGTGCAATAGAAGGGTTAGTGAATGACAACATAACCAAGGACAGTGCAATAGAAGGGTTAGTGAATGATAACATAACCATGGACAGTGCAATAGAAGGGTTAGTGAATGATAACATAACCACGGACAGTACAATAGAAGGGTTAGTGAATGACAACATAGCCATGGACAGTTTAATAGAAGGGTTAGTGAATGATAACATAACCATGGATAGTGCAATAGAAGGGTTAGTGAATAATTACATAGCCATGGACAGTGCAATAGAAGGGTTAGTGAATGATAACATAACCATCGACAGTGCAATAGAAGGGATAGTGAATGATAACATGACCATGGACAGTGCAATGGAAGGGTTAGTGAATAACCTAACCATGGGCAGTGCAATAGAAGGGTTAGTGAATGACAACATAATCATGGACAGTGCAATAGAAGGGTTAGTGAATGACAGCATAAACATGAACAGTGCAATAGAAGGGTTAGTGAATGATAACATAACCATGGACAGTGCAATAGAAGGGTTAGTGAATGACAACATAACCATGGACAGTGCAATAGAAGGGTTAGTGAATGATAACATATCCATGAACAGTGCAATAGAAGGATTAGTGAATGACAACATAACCACGGACAGTGCAATAGAAGGGATAGTGAATGACAACATAACCATGGACAGTGCAATAGAAGGGTTAGTGAATGATAACATAACCACGGACAGTGCAATAGAAGGGTTAGTGAATGATAACATGACCATGGACAGTGCAATAGAAGGGTTAGTGAATGATAGCATAACCATGGACAGTGCAATAGAAGGGTTAGTGAATGATAACATAACCATGGACAGTGCAATAGAAGGGTTAGTGAATGATAACATGACCATGGACAGTGCAATAGAAGGGTTAGTGAATGATAGCATAACCATGGACAGTGCAATAGAAGGGTTAGTGAATGATAACATAACCACGGACAGTGGAATAGAAGGGTTAGTGAATGACAACATAACCATGGACAGTGCAATAGAAGGGTTAATGAATGACAACATAACCATGGACAGTGCAATTGAAGGGTTAGTGAATGACAACATGACCATGGACAGTGTAATAGAAGGGTTAGTGAATGACAACATAGCCATGGACAGTGCAATAGAAGGGTTAGTGAATGATAGCATAACCATGGACAGTGCAATAGAAGGGTTAGTGAATGATAACATAACCACGGACAGTGGAATAGAAGGGTTAGTGAACGACAACATAACCATGGACAGTGCAATAGAAGGGTTAGTGAATGATAGCATAACCATGGACAGTGCAATAGAAGGGTTAGTGAATGATAACATAACCACGGACAGTGGAATAGAAGGGTTAGTGAATGACAACATAACCATGGACAGTGCAATAGAAGGGTTAGTGAATGATAACATAACCATGGACAGTGCAATAGAAGGGTTAGTGAATGACAACATATCCATGGACAGTGCAATAGAAGGGTTAGTGAATGATAACATAACCATGGACAGTGCAATAGAAGGGTTAGTGAATGATAACATAACCACGGACAGTGGAATAGAGGGTTAGTGAATGATAACATAACCATGGACAGTGCAATAGAAGGGTTAGTGAATGACAACATAACCATGGACAGTGCAATAGAAGGGTTAGTGAATGACAACATGACCATGGACAGTGCAATAGAAGGGTTAGTGAATGACAACATATCCATGGGCAGTGCAATAGAAGAGTTAGTGAATGATTACATAACCATGGACAGTGCAATAGAAGGGTTAGGGAATGACAACATAACCACGGACAGTGCAATAGAAGGGTTAGTGAATGACAACATAACCACGGACAGTGCAATAGAAGGGTTAGTGAATGACAACATAACCATGGACAGTGCAATAGAAGGGTTAGTGAATGATAACATAACCATGGACAGTGCAATAGAAGGGTTAGTGAATGACAACATATCCATGGACAGTGCAATAGAAGGGTTAGTGAATTACAACATAACCATGGACAGTGCAATAGAAGGGTTAGCGAATGACAACATAACCATGGACAGTGCAATAGAAGGGTTAGCGAATGACAACATAACCATGGACAGTGCAATAGAAGGGTTAGTGAATGATAACATCACCATGGACAGTGCAATAAAAGGGTTAGTGAATGATAACATAACCATGGACAGTGCAATAGAAGGGTTAGTGAATGATAACATAACCATGGACAGTGCAATAGAAGGGTTAGTGAATGATAACATAATCACGGACAGTGCAATAGAAGGGTTAGTGAATGATAACATAACCACGGACAGTGGAATAGAGGGTTAGTGAATGATAACATAACCATGGACAGTGCAATAGAAGGGTTAGTGAATGATAACATCACCATGGACAGTGCAATAGAAGGGTTAGTGAATGATAACATAATCACGGACAGTGCAATAGAAGGGTTAGTGAATGATAACATAACCACGGACAGTGGAATAGAGGGTTAGTGAATGATAACATAACCACGGACAGTGCAATAGAAGGGTTAGTGAATGACAACATAACCATGGACAGTGCAATAGAAGGGTTAGTGAATGATAACATAACCATGGACAGTGCAATATAAGGGTTAGTGAATGATAACATAACCATGGACAGTGCAATAGAAGGGTTAGTGAATGATAACATAACCACGGACAGTGCAATAGAAGGGTTAGTGAATGATAACATAACCATGGACAGTGCAATAGAAGGGTTAGTAAATGACAACATAATCACGGACAGTGCAATAGAAGGGTTAGTGAATGACAACATAACCACGGACAGTGCAATAGAAGGGTTAGTGAAATACAACATAACCATGGACAGTGCAATAGAAGGGTTAGTGAATGACAACATAACCATGGACAGTGCAATAGAAGGGTTAGTAAATGACAACATAATCACGGACAGTGCAATAGAAGGGTTAGTGAATGACAACATAACCACGGACAGTGCAATAGAAGGGTTAGTGAAATACAACATAACCATGGACAGTGCAATAGAAGGGTTAGTGAATGATAACATAACCATGGACAGTGCAATAGAAGGGTTAGTGAATGATAACATAACCATGGACAGTACAATAGAAGGGTTAGTGAATGACAGCATATCCATGGACAGTGCAATAGAAGGGTTAGTGAATGATAACATAACCACGGACAGTGCAATAGAAGGGTTAGTGAATGACAACATAACCATGGACAGTGCAATAGAAGGGTTAGTGAATGATAACATAACCATGGACAGTGCAATATAAGGGTTAGTGAATGATAACATAACCATGGACAGTGCAATAGAAGGGTTAGTGAATGATAACATAACCACGGACAGTGCAATAGAAGGGTTAGTGAATGATAACATAACCATGGACAGTGCAATAGAAGGGTTAGTAAATGACAACATAATCACGGACAGTGCAATAGAAGGGTTAGTGAATGACAACATAACCACGGACAGTGCAATAGAAGGGTTAGTGAAATACAACATAACCATGGACAGTGCAATAGAAGGGTTAGTGAATGACAACATAACCATGGACAGTGCAATAGAAGGGTTAGTAAATGACAACATAATCACGGACAGTGCAATAGAAGGGTTAGTGAATGACAACATAACCACGGACAGTGCAATAGAAGGGTTAGTGAATGATAACATAACCATGGACAGTGCAATAGAAGGGTTAGTGAAATACAACATAACCATGGACAGTGCAATAGAAGGGTTAGTGAATGATAACATAACCATGGACAGTGCAATAGAAGGGTTAGTGAATGATAACATAACCATGGACAGTACAATAGAAGGGTTAGTGAATGACAGCATATCCATGGACAGTGCAATAGAAGGGTTAGTGAATGATAACATAACCATGGACAGTGCAATAGAAGGGTTAGTGAATGATAACATAACCATTGACAGTGCAATAGAAGGGTTAGTGAATGACAACATAACCACGGACAGTGCAATAGAAGGGTTAGTGAATTACAACATAACCATGGACAGTGCAATAGAAGGATTAGTGAATGACAACATAACCATGGACAGTGCAATAGAAGGGTTAGTGAATGATAACATAACCATGGACAGTGCAATAGAAGGGTTAGTGAATGATAACATAACCATGGACAGTGCAATAGAAGGGTTAGTGAATGATAACATAACCATGGACAGTGCAATAGAAGGGTTAGTGAATGACAACATAACCATGGACAGTGCAATAGAAGAGTTAGTGAATGACAACATAACCATGGACAGTGCAATAGAAGGGTTAGTGAATGACAACATAACCACGGACAGTGCAATAGAAGGGTTAGTGAATGACAACATATCCATGGACAGTGCAATAGAAGGGTTAGTGAATGACAACATAACCACGGACAGTGCAATAGAAGGGTTAGTGAATGATAACATAACCATGGACAGTGCAATAGAAGGGTTAGTGAATGATAACATAACCATGGACAGTGCAATAGAAGGGTTAGTGAATGATAACATAACCATGGACAGTGCAATAGAAGGGTTAGTGAATGATAACATAACCATGGACAGTGCAATAGAAGGGTTAGTGAATGATAACATAACCATGGACAGTGCAATAGAAGGGTTAGTGAATGATAACATAACCATGGACAGTGCAATAGAAGGGTTAGTGAATGATAACATAACCATGGACAGTGCAATAGAAGGGTTAGTGAATGATAACATAACCATGGACAGTACAATAGAAGGGTTAGTGAATGACAGCATATCCATGGACAGTGCAATAGAAGGGTTAGTGAATGATAACATAACCATGGACAGTGCAATAGAAGGGTTAGTGAATGATAACATAACCATTGACAGTGCAATAGAAGGGTTAGTGAATGACAACATAACCACGGACAGTGCAATAGAAGGGTTAGTGAATTACAACATAACCATGGACAGTGCAATAGAAGGATTAGTGAATGACAACATAACCATGGACAGTGCAATAGAAGGGTTAGTGAATGATAACATAACCATGGACAGTGCAATAGAAGGGTTAGTGAATGATAACATAACCATGGACAGTGCAATAGAAGGGTTAGTGAATGATAACATAACCATGGACAGTGCAATAGAAGGGTTAGTGAATGACAACATAACCATGGACAGTGCAATAGAAGAGTTAGTGAATGATAACATAACCATGGACAGTGCAATAGAAGGGTTAGTGAATGACAACATAACCACGGACAGTGCAATAGAAGGGTTAGTGAATGACAACATATCCATGGACAGTGCAATAGAAGGGTTAGTGAATGACAACATAACCACGGACAGTGCAATAGAAGGGTTAGTGAATGATAACATAACCATGGACAGTGCAATAGAAGGGTTAGTGAATGATAACATAACCATGGACAGTGCAATAGAAGGGTTAGTGAATGATAACATAACCATGGACAGTGCAATAGAAGGGTTAGTGAATGATAACATAACCATGGACAGTGCAATAGAAGGGTTAGTGAATGATAACATAACCATGGACAGTGCAATAGAAGGGTTAGTGAATGATAACATAACCATGGACAGTGCAATAGAAGGGTTAGTGAATGATAACATAACCATGGACAGTGCAATAGAAGGGTTAGTGAATGTTCGTAGTTTCCTACTAATAGCTAAGAATGTAGTACTGGTTTTTATTAGAAGTTAGTGTTCGCTTCTTTTTTTTCCATACAGTTGTTCGTTTTTTTTTGTTTTTTTTTATCGAATCGTCCTTTTACTCCATTTTCCGTTAGAACTTGAGTGCTCTGTATTCGTCAACAATACAGTGGTATTAATGTTTTAATAGCGTGCAATAAAATCATAATTTCTTTCAATCTATTTTAATTTGAACACGGTAAATGTTAAAATGGTAATTCCATTGAGTGTCTAAATAGATCCATTTTAATGACAACAAATTGTGAATTATTTTCGTCAACATATTATTAGAGATAACATATATGTACAGGGAAAACTTTGTCGTTTCTGAATTATAATAGGTCTATCTGTCATTGCCTGTGGTCTCTGTGGTCTAGAATATCTACTTCAAAGGTCGCCATTGACATGAAAATCATTGGAACAAAAAATTTGTTCCTCCCTCTAAAGAAAACCCAGACAACCTAACATAGCAAGTTTATTTTAATAAGTACCCATCAAAAGGGGTGACACAGGTCGTTCCCAAAGATCTCTATTTAATAGAGTGAAGATATCAATACAAATGAACATTGATGTAGACGTATGAATGGCAATTATATGCTTTTACTTTTGGTTATATCAATTTTCTCTTGTCATGTAAGATAATTCACCAATGGAATGAGATAATTTGAACAAGTTTAAAATGAATAAGCACAAGTTACCTAAGTGTTGATTCATTTTTTCTACCGTCAAAATCGATCCATCAAAGCGTTTAATAGGATCGTTTGGTGCATGGGTAACGGTAGTTAAACAGAGATTACTGACGAATTATACCGCTGGTAAACAGCTACTGGTAATTGAATCAATCAGTGTTAATCTATTATAAACAACTATCAAATTAAAATGCTTTCACAGTGACAAAATGCTTGAAACACGAGAATAAATTTTATCGCTATATCACACATTGTTTGTCAAAAGATAGAATGGGAATTAAATGCCGTTGGTAAAATAATGACAAAAAAGGTAACTCACTCCACTGAACAAAAGACTTTTGATGGGATTTTAAAAAAAAGTTATGCTAGTACAATGTATGTAAAAACGTTCATCAGAAGGAACAAATAGTAATATTGATTTGTTAAAAATAATTGTCCATAATTCACAAATTTTGGTGTGAGAAGGAACTTGACAAGATTGCGTTTATTAGTAGATTCTTTACGGATTGATAGGAGAGATTTCCGACACAATATAGCATGCCCCAGATGTTCCAATGTTGAAGTTTTAGATCAATCGCATGTTTGCAGTTCAGTTAGATAATGTATGTAATTATGGTATATGTATATAAGGAGTCCAGTGTTATTTAAGCACCCATTGTTGATGACTCTTGCATCTCGATGATTATTTTATCTTTCTTGTTCAGTTTTATTAGACAGGAGGAGTACTATGATTATTTTATCTTTCTTGTTCAGTTTTATTAGACAGGAGGAGTACTATGATTATTTTATCTTTCTTGTTCAGTTTTATTAGACAGGAGGAGTACTATGATTATTTTATCTTTCTTGTTCAGTTTTATTAGACAGGAGGAGTACTATGATTATTTTATCTTTCTTGTTCAGTTTTATTAGACAGGAGGAGTACTATGATTATTTTATCTTTCTTGTTCAGTTTTATTAGACAGGAGGAGTACTATGATTATTTTATCTTTCTTGTTCAGTTTTATTAGACAGGAGGAGTACTATGATTATTTTATCTTTCTTGTTCAGTTTTATTAGACAGGAGGAGTACTATGATTATTTTATCTTTCTTGTTCAGTTTTATTAGACAGGAGGAGTACTATGATTATTTTATCTTTCTTGTTCAGTTTTATTAGACAGGAGGAGTACTATGATTATTTTATCTTTCTTGTTCAGTTTTATTAGACAGGAGGAGTACTATGATTATTTTATCTTTCTTGTTCAGTTTTATTAGACAGGAGGAGTACTATGATTATTTTATCTTTCTTGTTCAGTTTTATTAGACAGGAGGAGTACTATGATTATTTTATCTTTCTTGTTCAGTTTTATTAGACAGGAGGAGTACTATGATTATTTTATCTTTCTTGTTCAGTTTTATTAGACAGGAGGAGTACTATGATTATTTTATCTTTCTTGTTCAGTTTTATTAGACAGGAGGAGTACTATGATTATTTTATCTTTCTTGTTCAGTTTTATTAGACAGGAGGAGTACTATGATTATTTTATCTTTCTTGTTCAGTTTTATTAGACAGGAGGAGTACTATGATTATTTTATCTTTCTTGTTCAGTTTTATTAGACAGGAGGAGTACTATGATTATTTTATCTTTCTTGTTCAGTTTTATTAGACAGGAGGAGTACTATGATTATTTTATCTTTCTTGTTCAGTTTTATTAGACAGGAGGAGTACTATGATTATTTTATCTTTCTTGTTCAGTTTTATTAGACAGGAGGAGTACTATGATTATTTTATCTTTCTTGTTCAGTTTTATTAGACAGGAGGAGTACTATGATTATTTTATCTTTCTTGTTCAGTTTTATTAGACAGGAGGAGTACTATGATTATTTTATCTTTCTTGTTCAGTTTTATTAGACAGGAGGAGTACTATGATTATTTTATCTTTCTTGTTCAGTTTTATTAGACAGGAGGAGTACTATGATTATTTTATCTTTCTTGTTCAGTTTTATTAGACAGGAGGAGTACTATGATTATTTTATCTTTCTTGTTCAGTTTTATTAGACAGGAGGAGTACTATGATTATTTTATCTTTCTTGTTCAGTTTTATTAGACAGGAGGAGTACTATGATTATTTTATCTTTCTTGTTCAGTTTTATTAGACAGGAGGAGTACTATGATTATTTTATCTTTCTTGTTCAGTTTTATTAGACAGGAGGAGTACTATGATTATTTTATCTTTCTTGTTCAGTTTTATTAGACAGGAGGAGTACTATGATTATTTTATCTTTCTTGTTCAGTTTTATTAGACAGGAGGAGTACTATGATTATTTTATCTTTCTTGTTCAGTTTTATTAGACAGGAGGAGTACTATGATTATTTTATCTTTCTTGTTCAGTTTTATTAGACAGGAGGAGTACTATGATTATTTTATCTTTCTTGTTCAGTTTTATTAGACAGGAGGAGTACTATGATTATTTTATCTTTCTTGTTCAGTTTTATTAGACAGGAGGAGTACTATGATTATTTTATCTTTCTTGTTCAGTTTTATTAGACAGGAGGAGTACTATGATTATTTTATCTTTCTTGTTCAGTTTTATTAGACAGGAGGAGTACTATGATTATTTTATCTTTCTTGTTCAGTTTTATTAGACAGGAGGAGTACTATGATTATTTTATCTTTCTTGTTCAGTTTTATTAGACAGGAGGAGTACTATGATTATTTTATCTTTCTTGTTCAGTTTTATTAGACAGGAGGAGTACTATGATTATTTTATCTTTCTTGTTCAGTTTTATTAGACAGGAGGAGTACTATGATTATTTTATCTTTCTTGTTCAGTTTTATTAGACAGGAGGAGTACTATGATTATTTTATCTTTCTTGTTCAGTTTTATTAGACAGGAGGAGTACTATGATTATTTTATCTTTCTTGTTCAGTTTTATTAGACAGGAGGAGTACTATGATTATTTTATCTTTCTTGTTCAGTTTTATTAGACAGGAGGAGTACTATGATTATTTTATCTTTCTTGTTCAGTTTTATTAGACAGGAGGAGTACTATGATTATTTTATCTTTCTTGTTCAGTTTTATTAGACAGGAGGAGTACTATGATTATTTTATCTTTCTTGTTCAGTTTTATTAGACAGGAGGAGTACTATGATTATTTTATCTTTCTTGTTCAGTTTTATTAGACAGGAGGAGTACTATGATTATTTTATCTTTCTTGTTCAGTTTTATTAGACAGGAGGAGTACTATGATTATTTTATCTTTCTTGTTCAGTTTTATTAGACAGGAGGAGTACTATGATTATTTTATCTTTCTTGTTCAGTTTTATTAGACAGGAGGAGTACTATGATTATTTTATCTTTCTTGTTCAGTTTTATTAGACAGGAGGAGTACTATGATTATTTTATCTTTCTTGTTCAGTTTTATTAGACAGGAGGGGTACAATGATTATTTTATCTTTCTTGTTCAGTTTTATTAGACAGGAGGAGTACTATGATTATTTTATCTTTCTTGTTCAGTTTTATTAGACAGGAGGAGTACTATGATTATTTTATCTTTCTTGTTCAGTTTTATTAGACAGGAGGAGTACTATGATTATTTTATCTTTCTTGTTCAGTTTTATTAGACAGGAGGAGTACTATGATTATTTTATCTTTCTTGTTCAGTTTTATTAGACAGGAGGAGTACTATGATTATTTTATCTTTCTTGTTCAGTTTTATTAGACAGGAGGAGTACTATGATTATTTTATCTTTCTTGTTCAGTTTTATTAGACAGGAGGAGTACTATGATTATTTTATCTTTCTTGTTCAGTTTTATTAGACAGGAGGAGTACTATGATTATTTTATCTTTCTTGTTCAGTTTTATTAGACAGGAGGAGTACTATGATTATTTTATCTTTCTTGTTCAGTTTTATTAGACAGGAGGAGTACTATGATTATTTTATCTTTCTTGTTCAGTTTTATTAGACAGGAGGAGTACTATGATTATTTTATCTTTCTTGTTCAGTTTTATTAGACAGGAGGAGTACTATGATTATTTTATCTTTCTTGTTCAGTTTTATTAGACAGGAGGAGTACTATGATTATTTTATCTTTCTTGTTCAGTTTTATTAGACAGGAGGAGTACTATGATTATTTTATCTTTCTTGTTCAGTTTTATTAGACAGGAGGAGTACTATGATTATTTTATCTTTCTTGTTCAGTTTTATTAGACAGGAGGAGTACTATGATTATTTTATCTTTCTTGTTCAGTTTTATTAGACAGGAGGAGTACTATGATTATTTTATCTTTCTTGTTCAGTTTTATTAGACAGGAGGAGTACTATGATTATTTTATCTTTCTTGTTCAGTTTTATTAGACAGGAGGAGTACTATGATTATTTTATCTTTCTTGTTCAGTTTTATTAGACAGGAGGAGTACTATGATTATTTTATCTTTCTTGTTCAGTTTTATTAGACAGGAGGAGTACTATGATTATTTTATCTTTCTTGTTCAGTTTTATTAGACAGGAGGAGTACTATGATTATTTTATCTTTCTTGTTCAGTTTTATTAGACAGGAGGAGTACTATGATTATTTTATCTTTCTTGTTCAGTTTTATTAGACAGGAGGAGTACTATGATTATTTTATCTTTCTTGTTCAGTTTTATTAGACAGGAGGAGTACTATGATTATTTTATCTTTCTTGTTCAGTTTTATTAGACAGGAGGAGTACTATGATTATTTTATCTTTCTTGTTCAGTTTTATTAGACAGGAGGAGTACTATGATTATTTTATCTTTCTTGTTCAGTTTTATTAGACAGGAGGAGTACTATGATTATTTTATCTTTCTTGTTCAGTTTTATTAGACAGGAGGAGTACTATGATTATTTTATCTTTCTTGTTCAGTTTTATTAGACAGGAGGAGTACTATGATTATTTTATCTTTCTTGTTCAGTTTTATTAGACAGGAGGAGTACTATGATTATTTTATCTTTCTTGTTCAGTTTTATTAGACAGGAGGAGTACTATGATTATTTTATCTTTCTTGTTCAGTTTTATTAGACAGGAGGAGTACTATGATTATTTTATCTTTCTTGTTCAGTTTTATTAGACAGGAGGAGTACTATGATTATTTTATCTTTCTTGTTCAGTTTTATTAGACAGGAGGAGTACTATGATTATTTTATCTTTCTTGTTCAGTTTTATTAGACAGGAGGAGTACTATGATTATTTTATCTTTCTTGTTCAGTTTTATTAGACAGGAGGAGTACTATGATTATTTTATCTTTCTTGTTCAGTTTTATTAGACAGGAGGAGTACTATGATTATTTTATCTTTCTTGTTCAGTTTTATTAGACAGGAGGAGTACTATGATTATTTTATCTTTCTTGTTCAGTTTTATTAGACAGGAGGAGTACTATGATTATTTTATCTTTCTTGTTCAGTTTTATTAGACAGGAGGAGTACTATGATTATTTTATCTTTCTTGTTCAGTTTTATTAGACAGGAGGAGTACTATGATTATTTTATCTTTCTTGTTCAGTTTTATTAGACAGGAGGAGTACTATGATTATTTTATCTTTCTTGTTCAGTTTTATTAGACAGGAGGAGTACTATGATTATTTTATCTTTCTTGTTCAGTTTTATTAGACAGGAGGAGTACTATGATTATTTTATCTTTCTTGTTCAGTTTTATTAGACAGGAGGAGTACTATGATTATTTTATCTTTCTTGTTCAGTTTTATTAGACAGGAGGAGTACTATGATTATTTTATCTTTCTTGTTCAGTTTTATTAGACAGGAGGAGTACTATGATTATTTTATCTTTCTTGTTCAGTTTTATTAGACAGGAGGAGTACTATGATTATTTTATCTTTCTTGTTCAGTTTTATTAGACAGGAGGAGTACTATGATTATTTTATCTTTCTTGTTCAGTTTTATTAGACAGGAGGAGTACTATGATTATTTTATCTTTCTTGTTCAGTTTTATTAGACAGGAGGAGTACTATGATTATTTTATCTTTCTTGTTCAGTTTTATTAGACAGGAGGAGTACTATGATTATTTTATCTTTCTTGTTCAGTTTTATTAGACAGGAGGAGTACTATGATTATTTTATCTTTCTTGTTCAGTTTTATTAGACAGGAGGGGTACTATGATTATTTTATCTTTCTTGTTCAGTTTTATTAGACAGGAGGAGTACTATGATTATTTTATCTTTCTTGTTCAGTTTTATTAGACAGGAGGAGTACTATGATTATTTTATCTTTCTTGTTCAGTTTTATTAGACAGGAGGAGTAATACTCGTACTATGATTATTTTATCTTTCTTGTTCAGTTTTATTAGACAGGAGGAGTACTATGATTATTTTATCTTTCTTGTTCAGTTTTATTAGACAGGAGGAGTACTATGATTATTTTATCTTTCTTGTTCAGTTTTATTAGACAGGAGGAGTACTATGATTATTTTATCTTTCTTGTTCAGTTTTATTAGACAGGAGGAGTACTATGATTATTTTATCTTTCTTGTTCAGTTTTATTAGACAGGAGGAGTACTATGATTATTTTATCTTTCTTGTTCAGTTTTATTAGACAGGAGGAGTACTATGATTATTTTATCTTTCTTGTTCAGTTTTATTAGACAGGAGGGGTACAATGATTATTTTATCTTTCTTGTTCAGTTTTATTAGACAGGAGGAGTACTATGATTATTTTATCTTTCTTGTTCAGTTTTATTAGACAGGAGGAGTACTATGATTATTTTATCTTTCTTGTTCAGTTTTATTAGACAGGAGGGAGTACTATGATTATTTTATCTTTCTTGTTCAGTTTTATTAGACAGGAGGAGTACTATGATTATTTTATCTTTCTTGTTCAGTTTTATTAGACAGGAGGAGTACTATGATTATTTTATCTTTCTTGTTCAGTTTTATTAGACAGGAGGAGTACTATGATTATTTTATCTTTCTTGTTCAGTTTTATTAGACAGGAGGAGTACTATGATTATTTTATCTTTCTTGTTCAGTTTTATTAGACAGGAGGAGTACTATGATTATTTTATCTTTCTTGTTCAGTTTTATTAGACAGGAGGAGTACTATGATTATTTTATCTTTCTTGTTCAGTTTTATTAGACAGGAGGAGTACTATGATTATTTTATCTTTCTTGTTCAGTTTTATTAGACAGGAGGAGTACTATGATTATTTTATCTTTCTTGTTCAGTTTTATTAGACAGGAGGAGTACTATGATTATTTTATCTTTCTTGTTCAGTTTTATTAGACAGGAGGAGTACTATGATTATTTTATCTTTCTTGTTCAGTTTTATTAGACAGGAGGAGTACTATGATTATTTTATCTTTCTTGTTCAGTTTTATTAGACAGGAGGAGTACTATGATTATTTTATCTTTCTTGTTCAGTTTTATTAGACAGGAGGAGTACAATGATTATTTTATCTTTCTTGTTCAGTTTTATTAGACAGGAGGAGTACTATGATTATTTTATCTTTCTTGTTCAGTTTTATTAGACAGGAGGAGTACTATGATTATTTTATCTTTCTTGTTCAGTTTTATTAGACAGGAGGAGTACTATGATTATTTTATCTTTCTTGTTCAGTTTTATTAGACAGGAGGAGTACTATGATTATTTTATCTTTCTTGTTCAGTTTTATTAGACAGGAGGAGTACTATGATTATTTTATCTTTCTTGTTCAGTTTTATTAGACAGGAGGAGTACTATGATTATTTTATCTTTCTTGTTCAGTTTTATTAGACAGGAGGAGTACTATGATTATTTTATCTTTCTTGTTCAGTTTTATTAGACAGGAGGAGTACTATGATTATTTTATCTTTCTTGTTCAGTTTTATTAGACAGGAGGAGTACTATGATTATTTTATCTTTCTTGTTCAGTTTTATTAGACAGGAGGGTACAATGATTATTTTATCTTTCTTGTTCAGTTTTATTAGACAGGAGGAGTACTATGATTATTTTATCTTTCTTGTTCAGTTTTATTAGACAGGAGGAGTACTATGATTATTTTATCTTTCTTGTTCAGTTTTATTAGACAGGAGGAGTACTATGATTATTTTATCTTTCTTGTTCAGTTTTATTAGACAGGAGGAGTACTATGATTATTTTATCTTTCTTGTTCAGTTTTATTAGACAGGAGGAGTACTATGATTATTTTATCTTTCTTGTTCAGTTTTATTAGACAGGAGGAGTACTATGATTATTTTATCTTTCTTGTTCAGTTTTATTAGACAGGAGGAGTACTATGATTATTTTATCTTTCTTGTTCAGTTTTATTAGACAGGAGGAGTACTATGATTATTTTATCTTTCTTGTTCAGTTTTATTAGACAGGAGGAGTACTATGATTATTTTATCTTTCTTGTTCAGTTTTATTAGACAGGAGGAGTACTATGATTATTTTATCTTTCTTGTTCAGTTTTATTAGACAGGAGGAGTACTATGATTATTTTATCTTTCTTGTTCAGTTTTATTAGACAGGAGGAGTACTATGATTATTTTATCTTTCTTGTTCAGTTTTATTAGACAGGAGGAGTACTATGATTATTTTATCTTTCTTGTTCAGTTTTATTAGACAGGAGGAGTACTATGATTATTTTATCTTTCTTGTTCAGTTTTATTAGACAGGAGGAGTACTATGATTATTTTATCTTTCTTGTTCAGTTTTATTAGACAGGAGGAGTACTATGATTATTTTATCTTTCTTGTTCAGTTTTATTAGACAGGAGGAGTACTATGATTATTTTATCTTTCTTGTTCAGTTTTATTAGACAGGAGGAGTACTATGATTATTTTATCTTTCTTGTTCAGTTTTATTAGACAGGAGGAGTACTATGATTATTTTATCTTTCTTGTTCAGTTTTATTAGACAGGAGGAGTACTATGATTATTTTATCTTTCTTGTTCAGTTTTATTAGACAGGAGGGAGTACTATGATTATTTTATCTTTCTTGTTCAGTTTTATTAGACAGGAGGAGTACTATGATTATTTTATCTTTCTTGTTCAGTTTTATTAGACAGGAGGAGTACTATGATTATTTTATCTTTCTTGTTCAGTTTTATTAGACAGGAGGAGTACTATGATTATTTTATCTTTCTTGTTCAGTTTTATTAGACAGGAGGAGTACTATGATTATTTTATCTTTCTTGTTCAGTTTTATTAGACAGGAGGAGTACTATGATTATTTTATCTTTCTTGTTCAGTTTTATTAGACAGGAGGAGTACTATGATTATTTTATCTTTCTTGTTCAGTTTTATTAGACAGGAGGAGTACTATGATTATTTTATCTTTCTTGTTCAGTTTTATTAGACAGGAGGAGTACTATGATTATTTTATCTTTCTTGTTCAGTTTTATTAGACAGGAGGAGTACTATGATTATTTTATCTTTCTTGTTCAGTTTTATTAGACAGGAGGAGTACTATGATTATTTTATCTTTCTTGTTCAGTTTTATTAGACAGGAGGAGTACTATGATTATTTTATCTTTCTTGTTCAGTTTTATTAGACAGGAGGAGTACTATGATTATTTTATCTTTCTTGTTCAGTTTTATTAGACAGGAGGAGTACTATGATTATTTTATCTTTCTTGTTCAGTTTTATTAGACAGGAGGAGTACTATGATTATTTTATCTTTCTTGTTCAGTTTTATTAGACAGGAGGAGTACTATGATTATTTTATCTTTCTTGTTCAGTTTTATTAGACAGGAGGAGTACTATGATTATTTTATCTTTCTTGTTCAGTTTTATTAGACAGGAGGAGTACTATGATTATTTTATCTTTCTTGTTCAGTTTTATTAGACAGGAGGAGTACTATGATTATTTTATCTTTCTTGTTCAGTTTTATTAGACAGGAGGAGTACTATGATTATTTTATCTTTCTTGTTCAGTTTTATTAGACAGGAGGAGTACTATGATTATTTTATCTTTCTTGTTCAGTTTTATTAGACAGGAGGGGTACTATGATTATTTTATCTTTCTTGTTCAGTTTTATTAGACAGGAGGAGTACTATGATTATTTTATCTTTCTTGTTCAGTTTTATTAGACAGGAGGGAGTACTATGATTATTTTATCTTTCTTGTTCAGTTTTATTAGACAGGAGGAGTACTATGATTATTTTATCTTTCTTGTTCAGTTTTATTAGACAGGAGGAGTACTATGATTATTTTATCTTTCTTGTTCAGTTTTATTAGACAGGAGGAGTACTATGATTATTTTATCTTTCTTGTTCAGTTTTATTAGACAGGAGGAGTACTATGATTATTTTATCTTTCTTGTTCAGTTTTATTAGACAGGAGGAGTACTATGATTATTTTATCTTTCTTGTTCAGTTTTATTAGACAGGAGGAGTACTATGATTATTTTATCTTTCTTGTTCAGTTTTATTAGACAGGAGGAGTACTATGATTATTTTATCTTTCTTGTTCAGTTTTATTAGACAGGAGGAGTACTATGATTATTTTATCTTTCTTGTTCAGTTTTATTAGACAGGAGGAGTACTATGATTATTTTATCTTTCTTGTTCAGTTTTATTAGACAGGAGGAGTACTATGATTATTTTATCTTTCTTGTTCAGTTTTATTAGACCAGGAGGGGTACTATGATTATTTTATCTTTCTTGTTCAGTTTTATTAGACAGGAGGGAGTACTATGATTATTTTATCTTTCTTGTTCAGTTTTATTAGACAGGAGGAGTACTATGATTATTTTATCTTTCTTGTTCAGTTTTATTAGACAGGAGGAGTACTATGATTATTTTATCTTTCTTGTTCAGTTTTATTAGACAGGAGGAGTACTATGATTATTTTATCTTTCTTGTTCAGTTTTATTAGACAGGAGGAGTACTATGATTATTTTATCTTTCTTGTTCAGTTTTATTAGACAGGAGGAGTACTATGATTATTTTATCTTTCTTGTTCAGTTTTATTAGACAGGAGGGGTACAATGATTATTTTATCTTTCTTGTTCAGTTTTATTAGACAGGAGGAGTACTATGATTATTTTATCTTTCTTGTTCAGTTTTATTAGACAGGAGGAGTACTATGATTATTTTATCTTTCTTGTTCAGTTTTATTAGACAGGAGGAGTACTATGATTATTTTATCTTTCTTGTTCAGTTTTATTAGACAGGAGGAGTACTATGATTATTTTATCTTTCTTGTTCAGTTTTATTAGACAGGAGGAGTACTATGATTATTTTATCTTTCTTGTTCAGTTTTATTAGACAGGAGGAGTACTATGATTATTTTATCTTTCTTGTTCAGTTTTATTAGACAGGAGGAGTACTATGATTATTTTATCTTTCTTGTTCAGTTTTATTAGACAGGAGGGGTACAATGATTATTTTATCTTTCTTGTTCAGTTTTATTAGACAGGAGGAGTACTATGATTATTTTATCTTTCTTGTTCAGTTTTATTAGACAGGAGGAGTACTATGATTATTTTATCTTTCTTGTTCAGTTTTATTAGACAGGAGGAGTACTATGATTATTTTATCTTTCTTGTTCAGTTTTATTAGACAGGAGGAGTACTATGATTATTTTATCTTTCTTGTTCAGTTTTATTAGACAGGAGGAGTACTATGATTATTTTATCTTTCTTGTTCAGTTTTATTAGACAGGAGGAGTACTATGATTATTTTATCTTTCTTGTTCAGTTTTATTAGACAGGAGGAGTACTATGATTATTTTATCTTTCTTGTTCAGTTTTATTAGACAGGAGGAGTACTATGATTATTTTATCTTTCTTGTTCAGTTTTATTAGACAGGAGGAGTACTATGATTATTTTATCTTTCTTGTTCAGTTTTATTAGACAGGAGGAGTACTATGATTATTTTATCTTTCTTGTTCAGTTTTATTAGACAGGAGGAGTACTATGATTATTTTATCTTTCTTGTTCAGTTTTATTAGACAGGAGGAGTACTATGATTATTTGATTATTTTATCTTTCTTGTTCAGTTTTATTAGACAGGAGGAGTACTATGATTATTTTATCTTTCTTGTTCAGTTTTATTAGACAGGAGGGGTACAATGATTATTTTATCTTTCTTGTTCAGTTTTATTAGACAGGAGGAGTATGATTATTTTATCTTTCTTGTTCAGTTTTATTAGACAGGAGGTGTACTATGATTATTTTATCTTTCTTGTTCAGTTTTAAGGAGGAGTACTATGATTATTTTATCTTTCTTGTTCAGTTTTATTAGACAGGGAGGAGTACTATGATTATTTTATCTTTCTTGTTCAGTTTTATTAGACAGGAGGAGTACTATGATTATTTTATCTTTCTTGTTCAGTTTTATTAGACAGGAGGAGTACTATGATTATTTTATCTTTCTTGTTCAGTTTTATTAGACAGGAGGAGTACTATGATTATTTTATCTTTCTTGTTCAGTTTTATTAGACAGGAGGAGTACTATGATTATTTTATCTTTCTTGTTCAGTTTTATTAGACAGGAGGAGTACTATGATTATTTTATCTTTCTTGTTCAGTTTTATTAGACAGGAGGAGTACTATGATTATTTTATCTTTCTTGTTCAGTTTTATTAGACAGGAGGAGTACTATGATTATTTTATCTTTCTTGTTCAGTTTTATTAGACAGGAGGAGTACTATGATTATTTTATCTTTCTTGTTCAGTTTTATTAGACAGGAGGAGTACTATGATTATTTTATCTTTCTTGTTCAGTTTTATTAGACAGGAGGAGTACTATGATTATTTTATCTTTCTTGTTCAGTTTTATTAGACAGGAGGAGTACTATGATTATTTTATCTTTCTTGTTCAGTTTTATTAGACAGGAGGAGTACTATGATTATTTTATCTTTCTTGTTCAGTTTTATTAGACAGGAGGAGTACTATGATTATTTTATCTTTCTTGTTCAGTTTTATTAGACAGGAGGAGTACTATGATTATTTTATCTTTCTTGTTCAGTTTTATTAGACAGGAGGAGTACTATGATTAGTTTATCTTTCTTGTTCAGTTTTATTAGACAGGAGGAGTACTATGATTATTTTATCTTTCTTGTTCAGTTTTATTAGACAGGAGGAGTACAATGATTATTTTATCTTTCTTGTTCAGTTTTATTAGACAGGAGGAGTACTATGATTATTTTATCTTTCTTGTTCAGTTTTATTAGACAGGAGGAGTACTATGATTATTTTATCTTTCTTGTTCAGTTTTATTAGACAGGAGGAGTACTATGATTATTTTATCTTCTTGTTCAGTTTTATTAGACAGGAGGAGTACTATGATTATTTTATCTTTCTTGTTCAGTTTTATTAGACAGGAGGAGTACTATGATTATTTTATCTTTCTTGTTCAGTTTTATTAGACAGGAGGAGTACTATGATTATTTTATCTTTCTTGTTAAGTTTTATTAGACAGGAGGAGTACTATGATTATTTTATCTTTCTTGTTCAGTTTTATTAGACAGGAGGAGTACTATGATTATTTTATCTTTCTTGTTCAGTTTTATTAGACAGGAGGAGTACTATGAATATTTTTTATCTTTCTTGTTCAGTTTTATTAGACAGGAGGAGTACTATGATTATTTTATCTTTCTTGTTCAGTTTTATTAGACAGGAGGAGTACTATGATTATTTTATCTTTCTTGTTCAGTTTTATTAGACAGGAGGAGTACTATGATTATTTTATCTTTCTTGTTCAGTTTTATTAGACAGGAGGAGTACTATGATTATTTTATCTTTCTTGTTCAGTTTTATTAGACAGGAGGAGTACTATGATTATTTTATCTTTCTTGTTCAGTTTTATTAGACAGGAGGAGTACTATGATTATTTTATCTTTCTTGTTCAGTTTTATTAGACAGGAGGAGTACTATGATTATTTTATCTTTCTTGTTCAGTTTTATTAGACAGGAGGAGTACTATGATTATTTTATCTTTCTTGTTCAGTTTTATTAGACAGGAGGAGTACTATGATTATTTTATCTTTCTTGTTCAGTTTTATTAGACAGGAGGAGTACTATGATTATTTTATCTTTCTTGTTCAGTTTTATTAGACAGGAGGAGTACTATGATTATTTTATCTTTCTTGTTCAGTTTTATTAGACAGGAGGAGTACTATGATTATTTTATCTTTCTTGTTCAGTTTTATTAGACAGGAGGAGTACTATGATTATTTTATCTTTCTTGTTCAGTTTTATTAGACAGGAGGAGTACTATGATTATTTTATCTTTCTTGTTCAGTTTTATTAGACAGGAGGAGTACTATGATTATTTTATCTTTCTTGTTCAGTTTTATTAGACAGGAGGAGTACTATGATTATTTTATCTTTCTTGTTCAGTTTTATTAGACAAGAGGAGTAGATTATTTTATCTTTCTTGTTCAGTTTTATTAGACAGGAGGAGTACTATGATTATTTTATCTTTCTTGTTCAGTTTTATTAGACAGGAGGAGTACTATGATTATTTTATCTTTCTTGTTCAGTTGTATTAGACAGGAGGAGTACTATGATTATTTTATCTTTCTTGTTCAGTTTTATTAGACAGGAGGAGTACTATGATTATTTTATCTTTCTTGTTCAGTTTTATTAGACAGGAGGAGTACTATGATTATTTTATCTTTCTTGTTCAGTTTTATTAGACAGGAGGAGTACTATGATTATTTTATCTTTCTTGTTCAGTTTTATTAGACAGGAGGAGTACTATGATTATTTTATCTTTCTTGTTCAGTTTTATTAGACAGGAGGAGTACTATGATTATTTTATCTTTCTTGTTCAGTTTTATTAGACAGGAGGAGTACTATGATTATTTTATCTTTCTTGTTCAGTTTTATTAAACAGGAGGAGTACTATGATTATTTTATCTTTCTTGTTCAGTTTTATTAGACAGGAGGAGTACTATGATTATTTTATCTTTCTTGTTCAGTTTTATTAGACAGGAGGGGTACTATGATTATTTTATCTTTCTTGTTCAGTTTTATTAGACAGGAGGAGTACTATGATTATTTTATCTTTCTTGTTCAGTTTTATTAGACAGGAGGTGTACTATGATTATTTTATCTTTCTTGTTCAGTTTTATTAGACAGGAGGAGTACTATGATTATTTTATCTTTCTTGTTCAGTTTTATTAGACAGGAGGAGTACTATGATTATTTTATCTTTCTTGTTCAGTTTTATTAGACAGGAGAGTACTATGATTATTTTATCTTTCTTGTTCAATTTTATTAGACAGGAGGAGTACTATGATTATTTTATCTTTCTTGTTCAGTTTTATTAGACAGGAGGAGTACTATGATTATTTTATCTTTCTTGTTCAGTTTTATTAGACAGGAGGAGTACTATGATTATTTTATCTTTCTTGTTCAGTTTTATTAGACAGGAGGAGTACTATGATTATTTTATCTTTCTTGTTCAATTTTATTAGACAGGAGGTGTACTATGATTATTTTATCTTTCTTGTTCAGTTTTATTAGACAGGAGGAGTACTATGATTATTTTATCTTTCGTGTTCAGTTTTATTAGACAGGAGGTGTACTATGATTATTTTATCTTTCTTGTTCAGTTTTATTAGACAGGAGGAGTACTATGATTATTTTATCTTTCTTGTTCAGTTTTATTAGACAGGAGGAGTACTATGATTATTTTATCTTTCTTGTTCAGTTTTATTAAACAGGAGGAGTACTATGATTATTTTATCTTTCTTGTTCAGTTTTATTAGACAGGAGGAGTACTATGATTATTTTATCTTTCTTGTTCAGTTTTATTAGACAGGAGGAGTACTATGATTATTTTATCTTTCTTGTTCAGTTTTATTAGACAGGAGGAGTACTATGATTATTTTATCTTTCTTGTTCAGTTTTATTAGACAGGAGGAGTACTATGATTATTTTATCTTTCTTGTTCAGTTTTATTAGACAGGAGGAGTACTATGATTATTTTATCTTTCTTGTTCAGTTTTATTAGACAGGAGGAGTACTATGATTATTTTATCTTTCTTGTTCAGTTTTATTAGACAGGAGGAGTACTATGATTATTTTATCTTTCTTGTTCAGTTTTATTAGACAGGAGGAGTACTATGATTATTTTATCTTTCTTGTTCAGTTTTATTAGACAGGAGGAGTACTATGATTATTTTATCTTTCTTGTTCAGTTTTATTAGACAGGAGGAGTACTATGATTATTTTATCTTTCTTGTTCAGTTTTATTAGACAAGAGGAGTAGATTATTTTATCTTTCTTGTTCAGTTTTATTAGACAGGAGGAGTACTATGATTATTTTATCTTTCTTGTTCAGTTTTATTAGACAGGAGGAGTACTATGATTATTTTATCTTTCTTGTTCAGTTGTATTAGACAGGAGGAGTACTATGATTATTTTATCTTTCTTGTTCAGTTTTATTAGACAGGAGGAGTACTATGATTATTTTATCTTTCTTGTTCAGTTTTATTAGACAGGAGGAGTACTATGATTATTTTATCTTTCTTGTTCAGTTTTATTAGACAGGAGGAGTACTATGATTATTTTATCTTTCTTGTTCAGTTTTATTAGACAGGAGGAGTACTATGATTATTTTATCTTTCTTGTTCAGTTTTATTAGACAGGAGGAGTACTATGATTATTTTATCTTTCTTGTTCAGTTTTATTAGACAGGAGGAGTACTATGATTATTTTATCTTTCTTGTTCAGTTTTATTAAACAGGAGGAGTACTATGATTATTTTATCTTTCTTGTTCAGTTTTATTAGACAGGAGGAGTACTATGATTATTTTATCTTTCTTGTTCAGTTTTATTAGACAGGAGGGGTACTATGATTATTTTATCTTTCTTGTTCAGTTTTATTAGACAGGAGGAGTACTATGATTATTTTATCTTTCTTGTTCAGTTTTATTAGACAGGAGGTGTACTATGATTATTTTATCTTTCTTGTTCAGTTTTATTAGACAGGAGGAGTACTATGATTATTTTATCTTTCTTGTTCAGTTTTATTAGACAGGAGGAGTACTATGATTATTTTATCTTTCTTGTTCAGTTTTATTAGACAGGAGGAGTACTATGATTATTTTATCTTTCTTGTTCAATTTTATTAGACAGGAGGAGTACTATGATTATTTTATCTTTCTTGTTCAGTTTTATTAGACAGGAGGAGTACTATGATTATTTTATCTTTCTTGTTCAGTTTTATTAGACAGGAGGAGTACTATGATTATTTTATCTTTCTTGTTCAGTTTTATTAGACAGGAGGAGTACTATGATTATTTTATCTTTCTTGTTCAATTTTATTAGACAGGAGGTGTACTATGATTATTTTATCTTTCTTGTTCAGTTTTATTAGACAGGAGGAGTACTATGATTATTTTATCTTTCGTGTTCAGTTTTATTAGACAGGAGGTGTACTATGATTATTTTATCTTTCTTGTTCAGTTTTATTAGACAGGAGGAGTACTATGATTATTTTATCTTTCTTGTTCAGTTTTATTAGACAGGAGGAGTACTATGATTATTTTATCTTTCTTGTTCAGTTTTATTAAACAGGAGGAGTACTATGATTATTTTATCTTTCTTGTTCAGTTTTATTAGACAGGAGGAGTACTATGATTATTTTATCTTTCTTGTTCAGTTTTATTAGACAGGAGGAGTACTATGATTATTTTATCTTTCTTGTTCAGTTTTATTAGACAGGAGGAGTACTATGATTATTTTATCTTTCTTGTTCAGTTTTATTAGACAGGAGGAGTACTATGATTATTTTATCTTTCTTGTTCAGTTTTATTAGACAGGAGGAGTACTATGATTATTTTATCTTTCTTGTTCAGTTTTATTAGACAGGAGGAGTACTATGATTATTTTATCTTTCTTGTTCAGTTTTATTAGACAGGAGGAGTACTATGATTATTTTATCTTTCTTGTTCAGTTTTATTAGACAGGAGGAGTACTATGATTATTTTATCTTTCTTGTTCAGTTTTATTAGACAGGAGGAGTACTATGATTATTTTATCTTTCTTGTTCAGTTTTATTAGACAGGAGGAGTACTATGATTATTTTATCTTTCTTGTTCAGTTTTATTAGACAGGAGGAGTACTATGATTATTTTATCTTTCTTGTTCAGTTTTATTAGACATGAGGGGTACTATGATCTTAAAGATACCAAAGAGGTACCTAGAGGCTGTAAATATAATGACAAAAAGGCTATGGTCAACCACTACACAGAAAACTAAAGATTGTCTAACACGAACCACTAAGAAAGGGAGTGAACGCAACTATTCAGAATAACATACGTCCCCATCCTGTTTCATATAAAGCCATTCACTTAAAAATATGTCTTGTTTGTAGGTAAAATATACATAAAATTAGGTTTTAACCATCCATATTCGGAGATTTCCGTTATCTTTTTGTGACTACATGACATTTAGAGACTTGTTGTGCTGTTCGTTGATTTCAACATCAATATACAGTATCATAATTTGATTCTCGCAGTAAACATAATTAATAATTTATGTACAAGACAGTTATGAACCAGGAAAGAAGACGGGAACCATTTAATGTGTTCAAATGGTCTTTTTAATATTAATTTTATTATAGAGACATAATTAAACTACCATCAGATATACAATATGTAAAAATATTTAATATCCAGTCATTGAAAATGTATGTTGTATATTGTTACTCCGTATGAACGCCTATTGAAATAATAAAACTTTCGACATTTTTATGTTCCGTCAAACACCTTAAGTACAAGGTTGTATTAGATCGTCACAGTGAAGAGTCCCACATTATTTAATTCTCCATTTGTTATCATTATACTATGTAATTTCCTTGAGAACACTGAAGTAGTCAATGATATGCTATTTCTATTGTCAAACTCCCAAGTCATACAACACAATGTTATGATAACAATGTAAGGAATGATAATATAAAATCAGTCTGACTAACCCTCATCCTACACTAATAATTAAATTTCGTGATAGTACGGGCCTGATTTTAGTTCAGATTGAAAATAAATGAACAACAAATATCGTACAAATCATTTTTTAGCATTTTCTGAATAAGTAAAAGTAAATAAAGACACCAGACCAGCTTTCGTGCACCTATCAAAGGATGTAACACAGAAAAGGTCATTGGCACAACGAGTTTGTAGTATGTCATACATGTAAATGACCATCAATCACCTCCTTAGATTAACTACAAGCATTCACCCTGGGTTTTTTCATTTCTTTTTGTTTTGTTTTATTTATATCTATGTTGTCGCCATTCCTGTGAATGTACTAGGTTTTTTTTTCAGTTGAAGTAAATGTTTAATTGTTGTGTTTATTCTCAGAAGTCATTAATCAGCAAGACGAGTTTGAAGATACCAATAGGGATAATCAGAAGACATAGATCGAAGTACAGACCACACAATGGTTAAAAGACAAACAATGATCTACAAAACACAACACAGAAAACTAACGACTGAACAACACAAACCCCACTACCGGCGGTTAACCCGTGTGCTCCGGAAGGGTAAAGCAGTTCCTGCTCCACTAGTGGCAGCCGTCGTATTACTCTTGTGAAACACCCGGTACTAAGTTAAGTCATGAATGAGGAAAGGATTGTGACTACCACAAACGGAGCATATTCATGGCAATTTGTGAGACAGATATTCCGTAACAGTTAACCAAGATATAGTGGCCACCGCATGATTTAAAACTTAACCACTAGGTTCCCTAGGTTCAGTAGCTTCCTTGATAGCAGCAACCCTCTATCATGGAATCATGATAAGACTCACAAGCTCTGGAATACCGTGTCACCTGAGATATGTATACTCCATATGCAGGTGCTGCTGTAATGTTGCTACATATAAAGTTCACACTGGTACTGGTAACATTGAAATAATCTCTTTTGTGGTAATGCTTCATTTATAGCCGGCCCTCAGTATCAATTTCTAGGTGTAGGTCAATGTATGAATAAGACCTTTATAATCAACGTAATATACAAGCTTAGAATTGTTTAGTGAAGGACATCACCATTTATTGTAATGTGAAATTAAATTATAAACTCAGAATACCATTTGTAATCCAATTAAGTTGAATGATTATTGTTTAACGCCAAGGGAGCATTTGTTCGGCTACTAGTATATCATAGCGAGTCATGGCGAGTCAGCTACTAGTATATCATGGCGAGGCATGGCGAGTCAGCTACTAGTATATCATGGCGAGTCATGGCGAGTTAGCTACTAGAATACCATGGCGAGTCATGGTGAATCAGCTACTAGTATATCATGGCAAGTCATGGCGAGTCAGCTACTAGTATATCATGGCGAGTCATGGCGAGTCAGCTACTAGTATACCATGGCGAGTTAGCTACTAGTATATCATGGCAAGTCAGCTACTAGTATACCATGGCGAATCAGCTACTAGTATATCATGGCGAATCAGCTACTAGTATATCATGGCGAGTCAGCTACTAGTATATAATGGCGAGTCAGCTACTAGTATATCATGGTGAGTCAGCTACCAGTATATCATGGCGAGTCAGCTACTAGTATATCATGGTGAGTCAGCTACTAGTATATCATGGTGAGTCAGCAACTAGTATATCATGGCGAGTCAGCTACTAGTATATCATGGCGAGTCAGCTACTAGTGTATCATGTCGAGTCAGCTACTAGTATATCATCGTGATTCAGCTACTAGTATATCATGGCAAGTCAGCTACTAGTATATCATGGTCTCAGCTACTAGTATATCATGGTGAGTCAGCTACTAGTATATCATGGTGAGTCAGAATACGATTTGTAATCCAATTAAGTTGAATGATTATTGTTTAACGCCAAGGGAGCATTTGTTGGGCTATTAGTATATCATGGCGAGTCATGCCGAGTCAGCTACTATTATATCATGGTGAGTCATGACGAGTCAGCTACTAGTATATCATGGCGAGTCATGGCGAGTCAGCTACTAGTATATCATGGCAAGTCATGGTGAGTCAGCTACTAGTATGTCATGGCAGGTCAGCTACTAGTATATCATGGCGAGTCAGCTACTAGTATATCATGGCGAGTCAGCTACTAGTATATCATGGTGAGTCATGGCAAATTAGCTACTAGTATATCATGACGAGTCATGGTGAGTCAGCTACTAGTATATTATGGCGAGTTAGCTACTAGTATATCATGGCGAGTCAACTACTAGTATATCATGGTGAGTTAGCTACTAGTATATCATGGCGAGTCAGCTACTAGTATATCATGGCGAATCAGCTACTAGTATTTCATGGCGAGTCAGCTACTAGTATATATTGGCGAGTCAGCTACTAGTATATCATGGCGAGTCAGCTACTAGTATATCATGGCGAGTCAGCTACTAGTATATCATGGCGAGTCAGTTACTAGTATATCATGGCAAGTCAGCTACTAGTATATCATGGTGAGTCAGCTACTAGCATATCATGGTGAGTCAGCTACTAGTATATCGTGGCGAGTCAGCTACTAGTATATCATGGTGAGTTAGCTACCAGTATATCATGGCGAGTCAGCTACTAGTATATCATGGTGAGTCAGCTACTAGTATATCATGGCAAGTCAGCTACTAGTATTTCATGGTGAGTCAGCTACTAGTATATCATGGCGAATCAGCTACTAGTATTTCATGGTGAGTCAGCTACTAGTATATCATGGCGAGTCAGCTACTAGTATTTCATGGTGAGTCAGCTACTAGTATATCATGGCGAATCAGCTATTAGTATTTCATGGTGAGTCAGCTACTAGTATATCATGGCAAGTCTGCTACTAGTATATAATGGCGAGTCAGCTACTAGTATATCATGGCGAGTCAGCTACTAGTATATCATGGCGAATCAGCTACTAGTATATCATGGCAAGTCAGCTACTAGTATATCATGGCGAGTCAGGTACTAGTATATCATGGCGAGTCAGCTACTAGTATATCATGGCAAGTCAGCTACTAGTATATCATGGTGTTAGCTACTAGTATATCATGGTGAGTCAGCTACTAGTATATCATGGCGAGTCAGCTACTAATATATCATGGCAAATCAGCTACTAGTATTTCATTGCGAGTCAGCTACTAGTATATCATGGCGAGTCAGCTACTAGTATATCATGGCGAGTCAGCTACTAGTATATCATGGCGAGTCAGTTACTAGTATATCATGGCGAGTCAGCTACTAGTATATCATGGCAAGTCAGCTACTAGTATATCATGGTGAGTCAGCTACTAGTATATCATGGCAAGTCAGCTACTAGTATATCATGGCGAGTCAGCTACTAGTATATCATGGTGAGTCAGCTACCAGTATATCATGGCGAGTCAGCTATTAGTATATCATGGTGAGTCAGCTACTAGTATATCATGGCGAGTCAGCTACTAGTATTTCATGGTGAGTCAGCTACTAGTATATCATGACGAATCAGCTACTAGTGTATCATGGTGAGTCAGCTACTAGTATATCATGGCGAGTCAGCTACTAGTATATCATGGCGAGCCAGCTACTAGTATATCATGGCGAATCAGCTACTAGTATATCATGGTGTCAGCTACTAGTATATCATGGCGAGTCAGCTACTAGTATATCATGGTGAGTCAGCTACTAGTATATCATGGCGAGTCAGCTACTAGTATATCATGGCGAGTCAGCTACTAGTATATCATGGCAAGTCAGCTACTAGTATATCATGGTGAGTCAGCTACTAGCATATCATGGTGAGTCAGCTACTAGTATATCATGGCGAGTCAGCTACTAGTATATCATGGTGAGTCAGCTACCAGTATATCATGGCGAGTCAGCTACTAGTATATCATGGCGAGTCAGCTACTAGTATATCATGGCGAGTCAGCTACTAGTATTTCATGGTGAGTCAGCTACTAGTATATCATGACGAATCAGCTACTAGTGTATCATGGTGAGTCAGCTACTAGTATATCATGGCGAGTCAGCTACTAGTATATCATGGCGAGCCAGCTACTAGTATATCATGGCGAATCAGCTACTAGTATATCATGGTGTCAGCTACTAGTATATCATGGCGAGTCAGCTACTAGTATTTCATGGTGAGTCAGCTACTAGTTTATCATGGCGAGTCAGCTACTAGTATATCATGGCGAGTCAGCTACTAGTATATCATGGTGAGTCAGCTACTAGTATATCATGGCAAGTCAGCTACGGGTATATCATGGCAAGTCAGCTACTAGTATATCATGGTGTCAGCTACTAGTATATCATGGTGTCAGCTACTAGTATATCATGGCAAGTCAGCTACTAGTATATCATGGAGAGTCAGCTACTAGTATATCATGGCGAGTCAGCTACTAGTATATCATGGCGAGTCAGCTACTAGTATATCATGGCAAGTCAGCTACTAGTATATAATGGCGAGTCAGGTACTAGTATATCATGGCGAGTCAGCTACTAGTATATCATGGCGAGTCAGCTACTAGTATATCATGGCAAGTCAACTACTAGTATATCATGGCGAGTCAGCTACTAGTATATCATGGTGAGTCAGCTACCAGTATATCATGGCGAGTCAGCTACTAATATATCATGGCAAATCAGCTACTAGTATTTCATGGCGAGTCAGCTACTAGTATATATTGGCGAGTCAGCTACTAGTATATCATGGCGAGTCAGCTACTAGTATATCATGGCGAGTCAGCTACTAGTATATCATGGCGAGTCAGCTACTAGTATATCATGGCAAGTCAGCTACTAGTATATCATGGCGAGTCAGCTACTAGTATATCATGGTGAGTCAGCTACTAGTATATCATGGCGAGTCAGCTACTAGTATTTCATGGTGAGTCAGCTACTAGTATATCATGACGAATCAGCTACTAGTGTATCATGGTGAGTCAGCTACTAGTATATCATGGCGAGTCACCTACTAGTATATCATGGCGAGCCAGCTACTAGTATATCATGGCGAATCAGCTACTAGTATATCATGGTGTCAGCTACTAGTATATCATGGCGAGTCAGCTACTAGTATTTCATGGTGAGTCAGCTACTAGTTTATCATGGCGAGTCAGCTACTAGTATATCATGGCGAGTCAGCTACTAGTATATCATGGTGAGTCAGCTACTAGTATATCATGGCAAGTCAGCTACTAGTATATCATGGCAAGTCAGCTACTAGTATATCATGGTGTCAGCTACTAGTATATCATGGTGTCAGCTACTAGTATATCATGGCAAGTCAGCTACTA
Organism: Bathymodiolus septemdierum; assembly: GCA_963383655.1. Lineage (NCBI taxonomy): Eukaryota > Metazoa > Mollusca > Bivalvia > Mytilida > Modiolidae > Bathymodiolus > Bathymodiolus septemdierum. The sequence continues at coordinate 122,024,930 of OY726518.1, read as the reverse complement.
GTATATCATGGAGAGTCAGCTACTAGTATATCATGGCGAGTCAGCTACTAGTATTTCATGGCGAGTCAGCTACTAGTATATCATGGCAAGTCAGCTACTAGTATATAATGGCGAGTCAGGTACTAGTATATCATGGCGAGTCAGCTACTAGTATATCATGGCGAGTCAGCTACTAGTATATCATGGCAAGTCAACTACTAGTATATCATGGCGAGTCAGCTACTAGTATATCATGGTGAGTCAGCTACTAGTATATCATGGCGAGTCAGCTACTAATATATCATGGCAAATCAGCTACTAGTATTTCATGGCGAGTCAGCTACTAGTATATATTGGCGAGTCAGCTACTAGTATATCATGGCGAGTCAGCTACTAGTATATCATGGCGAGTCAGCTACTAGTATATCATGGCGAGTCAGCTACTAGTATATCATGGCAAGTCAGCTACTAGTATATCATGGTGAGTCAGCTACTAGCATATCATGGTGAGTCAGCTACTAGTATATCATGGTGAGTCAGCTACTAGTATATCATGGTGAGTCAGCTACCAGTACATCATGGCGAGTCAGCTACTAGTATATCATGGTGAGTCAGCTACTAGTATATCATGGCGAGTCAGCTACTAGTATTTCATGGTGAGTCAGCTACTAGTATATCATGGCGAATCAGCTACTAGTATATCATGGTGTCAGCTACTAGTATATCATAGCGAATCAGCTACTAGTATATCATGGTGTCAGCTACTAGTATATCATGGCAAGTCAGCTACTAGTATATCATGGCGAGTCAGCTACTAGTATTTCATGGTGAGTCAGCTACTAGTATATCATGGCGAGTCAGCTACTAGTATATCATTGCGAGTCAGCTACTAGTATATCATGGTGAGTCAGCTACTAGTAGTATATCATGGTGTCTGCTACTAGTATATCATGGTGTCAGCTACTAGTATATCATGGCAAGTCAGCTAGTAGTATATCATGGCGAGTCAGCTACTAGTATATCATGGCGAGTCAGCTACTAGTATATCATGGCGAGTCAGCTACTAGTATAGCATGGCAAGTCAGCTACTAGTATATCATGGTGAGTCAGCTACTAGCATATCATGGCAAGTCAGCTACTAGTATATCATGGCGAGTCAGCTACTAGTATATCATGGTGAGTCAGCTACCAGTATATCATGGCGAGTCAGCTACTAGTATATCATGGTGAGTCAGCTACTAGTATATCATGGCGAGTCAGCTACTAGTATTTCATGGTGAGTCAGCTACTAGTATATCATGACGAATCAGCTACTAGTGTATCATGGTGAGTCAGCTACTAGTATATCATGGCGAGTCAGCTACTAGTATATCATGGCGAGCCAGCTACTAGTATATCATGGCGAATCAGCTACTAGTATATCATGGTGTCAGCTACTAGTATATCATGGCGAGTCAGCTACTAGTATTTCATGGTGAGTCAGCTACTAGTTTATCATGGCGAGTCAGCTACTAGTATATCATGGCGAGTCAGCTACTAGTATATCATGGTGAGTCAGCTACTAGTATATCATGGCAAGTCAGCTACTAGTATATCATGGCAAGTCAGCTACTAGTATATCATGGTGTCAGCTACTAGTATATCATGGTGTCAGCTACTAGTATATCATGGCGAATCAGCTACTAGTATATCATGGTGTCAGCTACTAGTATATCATGGCGAGTCAGCTACTAGTATTTCATGGTGAGTCAGCTACTAGTATATCATGGCGAGTCAGCTACTAGTATATCATTGCGAGTCAGCTACTAGTATATCATGGTGAGTCAGCTACTAGTAGTATATCATGGTGTCTGCTACTAGTATATCATGGTGTCAGCTACTAGTATATCATGGCAAGTCAGCTAGTAGTATATCATGGCGAGTCAGCTACTAGTATATCATGGTGAGTCAGCTACCAGTATATCATGGCAAGTCAGCTACTAGTATATCATGGTGAGTCAGCTACTAGTATATCATGGCGAGTCAGCTACTAGTATATCATGGTGAGTCAGCTACTAATATATCATGGTGAGTCAGCTACTAGTATATCATGGCAAGTCAGCTACTAGTATGTCATGGTGAGTCAGCTACTAGTATATCATGGTGAATCAGCTACTAGTATATCATGGCAAGTCAGTTACTATTATGTCATGGCAAGTCAGCTACTAGTATACCATGGTGAGTCAGCTACTAGTATATCATGGCGAGTCAGCTACTAGTATATCATGGTGAGAGTCAGCTACTAGCATATCATGGCGAGTTAGCTACTAGTATATCATGGTGAGTCAGCTACCAGTATATCATGGCAAGTCAGCTACTAGTATATCATGGTGTCAGCTACTAGTATATCATGGTGAGTCAGCTACTAGTATATCATGGTGAGTCAGCTACTAGTATATCATGGAGAGTCAGCTACTAGTATATCATCGTGAGTCAGCTACTAGTATATCATGGCGAATCAGCTACTGGTATGTCATGGCGAGTCAGTTACTAGTATATCATGGCGAGTCAGCTACTATTATATCATGGTGAGTCAGGTACTAGTATATCATGGCGAGGCAGCTACTAGTATATCATGGTGAGTCAGCTACTAGTATATCATGGCGAGTCAGCTACTAGTATATCATGGCAAGTCAGCTACTAGTATATATAATGGCGAGTCAGCTACTAGTATATCATGGTGAGTCAGCTACTAGTATATCATGGTGAGTCAGCTATTAGTATATCATGGCGAGTCAGCTACTAGTATATTATGGTGAGTCAGCTACTAGTATATCATGGCGAGTCAGCTACTAGTATATCATGGCGAGTCAGCTACTAGTATATCATGGTGAGTCAGCTACTAGTATATCATGGCAAGTCAGCTACTAGTATATCATGGCAAGTCAGCTACTAGTATATCATGGTGTCAGCTACTAGTATATCATGGTGTCAGCTACTAGTATATCATGGCAAGTCAGCTACTAGTATATCATGGAGAGTCAGCTACTAGTATATCATGGCGAGTCAGCTACTAGTATATCATGGCGAGTCAGCTACTAGTATATCATGGCAAGTCAGCTACTAGTATATAATGGCGAGTCAGGTACTAGTATATCATGGCGAGTCAGCTACTAGTATATCATGGCGAGTCAGCTACTAGTATATCATGGCAAGTCAACTACTAGTATATCATGGTGAGTCAGCTACTAGTATATCATGGTGAGTCAGCTACCAGTATATCATGGCGAGTCAGCTACTAATATATCATGGCAAATCAGCTACTAGTATTTCATGGCGAGTCAGCTACTAGTATATATTGGCGAGTCAGCTACTAGTATATCATGGCGAGTCAGCTACTAGTATATCATGGCGAGTCAGCTACTAGTATATCATGGCGAGTCAGCTACTAGTATATCATGGCAAGTCAGCTACTAGTATGTCATGGTGAGTCAGCTACTAGCATATCATGGTGAGTCAGCTACTAGTATATCATGGTGAGTCAGCTACTAGTATATCATGGTGAGTCAGCTACCAGTATATCATGGCAAGTCAGCTACTAGTATATCATGGTGAGTCAGCTACTAGTATATCATGGCGAGTCAGCTACTAGTATTTCATGGTGAGTCAGCTACTAGTATATCATGGCGAATCAGCTACTAGTATATCATGGTGTCAGCTACTAGTATATCATGGCGAATCAGCTACTAGTATATCATGGTGTCAGCTACTAGTATATCATGGCAAGTCAGCTACTAGTATATCATGGCGAGTCAGCTACTAGTATTTCATGGTGAGTCAGCTACTAGTATATCATGGCGAGTCAGCTACTAGTATATCATGGCGAGTCAGCTACTAGTATATCATGGTGAGTCAGCTACTAGTAGTATATCATGGTTTCTGCTACTAGTATATCATGGTGTCAGCTACTAGTATATCATGGCAAGTCAGCTACTAGTATATCATGGCGAGTCAGCTACTAGTATATCATGGTGAGTCAGCTACTAGTATATCATGGCAAGTCAGCTACTAGTATATCATGGTGAGTCAGCTACTAGTATATCATGGCAAGTCAGCTACTAGTATATCATGGTGAGTCAGCTACTAATATATCATGGTGAGTCAGCTACTAGTATATCATGGCAAGTCAGCTACTAGTATGTCATGGTGAGTCAGCTACTAGTATATCATGGTGAATCAGTTACTAGTATAGCATGGCAAGTCAGTTACTACTATGTCATGGCAAGTCAGCTACTAGTATACCATGGTGAGTCAGCTACTAGTATATCATGGCGAGTCAGCTACTAGTATATCATGGTGAGAGTCAGCTACTAGCATATCATGGCGAGTTAGCTACTAGTATATCATGGTGAGTCAGCTACTAGTATATCATGGTGTCAGCTACTAGTATATCATGGTGAGTCAGCTACTAGTATATCATGGTGAGTCAGCTACTAGTATATCATGGAGAGTCAGCTACTAGTATATCATCGTGAGTCAGCTACTAGTATATCATGGCGAATCAGCTACTGGTATGTCATGGCGAGTCAGTTACTAGTATATCATGGCGAGTCAGCTCCTATTATATCATGGTGAGTCAGGTACTAGTATATCATGGCGAGGCAGCTACTAGTATATCATGGTGAGTCAGCTACTAGTATATCATGGCGAGTCAGCTACTAGTATATCATGGCAAGTCAGCTACTAGTATATATAATGGCGAGTCAGCTACTAGTATATCATGGTGAGTCATGGCAAATTAGCTACTAGTATATCATGACGAGTCATGGTGAGTCAGCTACTAGTATATTATGGCGAGTTAGCTACTAGTATATCATGGCGAGTCAACTACTAGTATATCATGGTGAGTTAGCTACTAGTATATCATGGCGAGTCAGCTACTAGTATATCATGGCGAATCAGCTACTAGTATTTCATGGCGAGTCAGCTACTAGTATATATTGGCGAGTCAGCTACTAGTATATCATGGCGAGTCAGCTACTAGTATATCATGGCGAGTCAGCTACTAGTATATCATGGCGAGTCAGTTACTAGTATATCATGGCAAGTCAGCTACTAGTATATCATGGTGAGTCAGCTACTAGCATATCATGGTGAGTCAGCTACTAGTATATCGTGGCGAGTCAGCTACTAGTATATCATGGTGAGTTAGCTACCAGTATATCATGGCGAGTCAGCTACTAGTATATCATGGTGAGTCAGCTACTAGTATATCATGGCAAGTCAGCTACTAGTATTTCATGGTGAGTCAGCTACTAGTATATCATGGCGAATCAGCTACTAGTATTTCATGGTGAGTCAGCTACTAGTATATCATGGCGAGTCAGCTACTAGTATTTCATGGTGAGTCAGCTACTAGTATATCATGGCGAATCAGCTATTAGTATTTCATGGTGAGTCAGCTACTAGTATATCATGGCAAGTCTGCTACTAGTATATAATGGCGAGTCAGCTACTAGTATATCATGGCGAATCAGCTACTAGTATATCATGGCAAGTCAGCTACTAGTATATCATGGCGAGTCAGGTACTAGTATATCATGGCGAGTCAGCTACTAGTATATCATGGCAAGTCAGCTACTAGTATATCATGGTGTTAGCTACTAGTATATCATGGTGAGTCAGCTACTAGTATATCATGGCGAGTCAGCTACTAATATATCATGGCAAATCAGCTACTAGTATTTCATGGCGAGTCAGCTACTAGTATATCATGGCGAGTCAGCTACTAGTATATCATGGCGAGTCAGCTACTAGTATATCATGGCGAGTCAGTTACTAGTATATCATGGCGAGTCAGCTACTAGTATATCATGGCAAGTCAGCTACTAGTATATCATGGTGAGTCAGCTACTAGCATATCATGGTGAGTCAGCTACTAGTATATCATGGCGAGTCAGCTACTAGTATATCATGGTGAGTCAGCTACCAGTATATCATGGCGAGTCAGCTACTAGTATATCATGGCGAATCAGCTACTAGTATATCATGGCAAGTCAGCTACTAGTATATCATGGCGAGTCAGGTACTAGTATATCATGGCGAGTCAGCTACTAGTATATCATGGCAAGTCAGCTACTAGTATATCATGGTGTTAGCTACTAGTATATCATGGTGAGTCAGCTACTAGTATATCATGGCGAGTCAGCTACTAATATATCATGGCAAATCAGCTACTAGTATTTCATGGCGAGTCAGCTACTAGTATATCATGGCGAGTCAGCTACTAGTATATCATGGCGAGTCAGCTACTAGTATATCATGGCGAGTCAGTTACTAGTATATCATGGCGAGTCAGCTACTAGTATATCATGGCAAGTCAGCTACTAGTATATCATGGTGAGTCAGCTACTAGCATATCATGGTGAGTCAGCTACTAGTATATCATGGCGAGTCAGCTACTAGTATATCATGGTGAGTCAGCTACCAGTATATCATGGCGAGTCAGCTACTAGTATATCATGGTGAGTCAGCTACTAGTATATCATGGCGAGTCAGCTACTAGTATTTCATGGTGAGTCAGCTACTAGTATATCATGACGAATCAGCTACTAGTGTATCATGGTGAGTCAGCTACTAGTATATCATGGCGAGTCAGCTACTAGTATATCATGGCGAGCCAGCTACTAGTATATCATGGCGAATCAGCTACTAGTATATCATGGTGTCAGCTACTAGTATATCATGGCGAGTCAGCTACTAGTATTTCATGGTGAGTCAGCTACTAGTATATCATGGCGAGTCAGCTACTAGTATATCATGGCGAGTCAGCTACTAGTATATCATGGCAAGTCAGCTACTAGTATATCATGGCGAGTCAGCTACTAGTATATCATGGTGAGTCATGGCAAATTAGCTACTAGTATATCATGACGAGTCATGGTGAGTCAGCTACTAGTATATTATGGCGAGTTAGCTACTAGTATATCATGGCGAGTCAACTACTAGTATATCATGGTGAGTTAGCTACTAGTATATCATGGCGAGTCAGCTACTAGTATATCATGGCGAATCAGCTACTAGTATTTCATGGCGAGTCAGCTACTAGTATATATTGGCGAGTCAGCTACTAGTATATCATGGCGAGTCAGCTACTAGTATATCATGGCGAGTCAGCTACTAGTATATCATGGCGAGTCAGTTACTAGTATATCATGGCAAGTCAGCTACTAGTATATCATGGTGAGTCAGCTACTAGCATATCATGGTGAGTCAGCTACTAGTATATCGTGGCGAGTCAGCTACTAGTATATCATGGTGAGTTAGCTACCAGTATATCATGGCGAGTCAGCTACTAGTATATCATGGTGAGTCAGCTACTAGTATATCATGGCAAGTCAGCTACTAGTATTTCATGGTGAGTCAGCTACTAGTATATCATGGCGAATCAGCTACTAGTATTTCATGGTGAGTCAGCTACTAGTATATCATGGCGAGTCAGCTACTAGTATTTCATGGTGAGTCAGCTACTAGTATATCATGGCGAATCAGCTATTAGTATTTCATGGTGAGTCAGCTACTAGTATATCATGGCAAGTCTGCTACTAGTATATAATGGCGAGTCAGCTACTAGTATATCATGGCGAGTCAGCTACTAGTATATCATGGCGAATCAGCTACTAGTATATCATGGCAAGTCAGCTACTAGTATATCATGGCGAGTCAGGTACTAGTATATCATGGCGAGTCAGCTACTAGTATATCATGGCAAGTCAGCTACTAGTATATCATGGTGTTAGCTACTAGTATATCATGGTGAGTCAGCTACTAGTATATCATGGCGAGTCAGCTACTAATATATCATGGCAAATCAGCTACTAGTATTTCATGGCGAGTCAGCTACTAGTATATCATGGCGAGTCAGCTACTAGTATATCATGGCGAGTCAGCTACTAGTATATCATGGCGAGTCAGTTACTAGTATATCATGGCGAGTCAGCTACTAGTATATCATGGCAAGTCAGCTACTAGTATATCATGGTGAGTCAGCTACTAGTATATCATGGCAAGTCAGCTACTAGTATATCATGGCGAGTCAGCTACTAGTATATCATGGTGAGTCAGCTACCAGTATATCATGGCGAGTCAGCTATTAGTATATCATGGTGAGTCAGCTACTAGTATATCATGGCGAGTCAGCTACTAGTATTTCATGGTGAGTCAGCTACTAGTATATCATGACGAATCAGCTACTAGTGTATCATGGTGAGTCAGCTACTAGTATATCATGGCGAGTCAGCTACTAGTATATCATGGCGAGCCAGCTACTAGTATATCATGGCGAATCAGCTACTAGTATATCATGGTGTCAGCTACTAGTATATCATGGCGAGTCAGCTACTAGTATTTCATGGTGAGTCAGCTACTAGTATATCATGGCGAGTCAGCTACTAGTATATCATGGCGAGTCAGCTACTAGTATATCATGGCAAGTCAGCTACTAGTATATCATGGTGAGTCAGCTACTAGCATATCATGGTGAGTCAGCTACTAGTATATCATGGCGAGTCAGCTACTAGTATATCATGGTGAGTCAGCTACCAGTATATCATGGCGAGTCAGCTACTAGTATATCATGGTGAGTCAGCTACTAGTATATCATGGCGAGTCAGCTACTAGTATTTCATGGTGAGTCAGCTACTAGTATATCATGACGAATCAGCTACTAGTGTATCATGGTGAGTCAGCTACTAGTATATCATGGCGAGTCAGCTACTAGTATATCATGGCGAGCCAGCTACTAGTATATCATGGCGAATCAGCTACTAGTATATCATGGTGTCAGCTACTAGTATATCATGGCGAGTCAGCTACTAGTATTTCATGGTGAGTCAGCTACTAGTTTATCATGGCGAGTCAGCTACTAGTATATCATGGCGAGTCAGCTACTAGTATATCATGGTGAGTCAGCTACTAGTATATCATGGCAAGTCAGCTACGGGTATATCATGGCAAGTCAGCTACTAGTATATCATGGTGTCAGCTACTAGTATATCATGGTGTCAGCTACTAGTATATCATGGCAAGTCAGCTACTAGTATATCATGGAGAGTCAGCTACTAGTATATCATGGCGAGTCAGCTACTAGTATATCATGGCGAGTCAGCTACTAGTATATCATGGCAAGTCAGCTACTAGTATATAATGGCGAGTTAGGTACTAGTATATCATGGCGAGTCAGCTACTAGTATATCATGGCGAGTCAGCTACTAGTATATCATGGCAAGTCAACTACTAGTATATCATGGCGAGTCAGCTACTAGTATATCATGGTGAGTCAGCTACCAGTATATCATGGCGAGTCAGCTACTAATATATCATGGCAAATCAGCTACTAGTATTTCATGGCGAGTCAGCTACTAGTATATATTGGCGAGTCAGCTACTAGTATATCATGGCGAGTCAGCTACTAGTATATCATGGCGAGTCAGCTACTAGTATATCATGGCGAGTCAGCTACTAGTATATCATGGCAAGTCAGCTACTAGTATATCATGGCGAGTCAGCTACTAGTATATCATGGTGAGTCAGCTACTAGTATATCATGGCGATTCAGCTACTAGTATTTCATGGTGAGTCAGCTACTAGTATATCATGACGAATCAGCTACTAGTGTATCATGGTGAGTCAGCTACTAGTATATCATGGCGAGTCAGCTACTAGTATATCATGGCGAGCCAGCTACTAGTATATCATGGCGAATCAGCTACTAGTATATCATGGTGTCAGCTACTAGTATATCATGGCAAGTCAGCTACTAGTATTTCATGGTGAGTCAGCTACTAGTTTATCATGGTGAGTCAGCTACTAGTATATCATGGCGAGTCAGCTACTAGTATATCATGGTGAGTCAGCTACTAGTATATCATGGCAAGTCAGCTACTAGTATATCATGGCAAGTCAGCTACTAGTATAACATGGTGTCAGCTACTAGTATATCATGGTGTCAGCTACTAGTATATCATGGCAAGTCAGCTACTAGTATATCATGGAGAGTCAGCTACTAGTATATCATGGCGAGTCAGCTACTAGTATTTCATGGCGAGTCAGCTACTAGTATATCATGGCAAGTCAGCTACTAGTATATAATGGCGAGTCAGGTACTAGTATATCATGGCGAGTCAGCTACTAGTATATCATGGCGAGTCAGCTACTAGTATATCATGGCAAGTCAACTACTAGTATATCATGGCGAGTCAGCTACTAGTATATCATGGTGAGTCAGCTACTAGTATATCATGGCGAGTCAGCTACTAATATATCATGGCAAATCAGCTACTAGTATTTCATGGCGAGTCAGCTACTAGTATATATTGGCGAGTCAGCTACTAGTATATCATGGCGAGTCAGCTACTAGTATATCATGGCGAGTCAGCTACTAGTATATCATGGCGAGTCAGCTACTAGTATATCATGGCAAGTCAGCTACTAGTATATCATGGTGAGTCAGCTACTAGCATATCATGGTGAGTCAGCTACTAGTATATCATGGTGAGTCAGCTACTAGTATATCATGGTGAGTCAGCTACCAGTACATCATGGCGAGTCAGCTACTAGTATATCATGGTGAGTCAGCTACTAGTATATCATGGCGAGTCAGCTACTAGTATTTCATGGTGAGTCAGCTACTAGTATATCATGGCGAATCAGCTACTAGTATATCATGGTGTCAGCTACTAGTATATCATGGCGAATCAGCTACTAGTATATCATGGTGTCAGCTACTAGTATATCATGGCAAGTCAGCTACTAGTATATCATGGCGAGTCAGCTACTAGTATTTCATGGTGAGTCAGCTACTAGTATATCATGGCGAGTCAGCTACTAGTATATCATTGCGAGTCAGCTACTAGTATATCATGGTGAGTCAGCTACTAGTAGTATATCATGGTGTCTGCTACTAGTATATCATGGTGTCAGCTACTAGTATATCATGGCAAGTCAGCTAGTAGTATATCATGGCGAGTCAGCTACTAGTATATCATGGCGAGTCAGCTACTAGTATATCATGGCGAGTCAGCTACTAGTATAGCATGGCAAGTCAGCTACTAGTATATCATGGTGAGTCAGCTACTAGCATATCATGGTGAGTCAGCTACTAGTATATCATGGCGAGTCAGCTACTAGTATATCATGGTGAGTCAGCTACCAGTATATCATGGCGAGTCAGCTACTAGTATATCATGGTGAGTCAGCTACTAGTATATCATGGCGAGTCAGCTACTAGTATTTCATGGTGAGTCAGCTACTAGTATATCATGACGAATCAGCTACTAGTGTATCATGGTGAGTCAGCTACTAGTATATCATGGCGAATCAGCTACTAGTATATCATGGTGTCAGCTACTAGTATATCATGGCGAGTCAGCTACTAGTATTTCATGGTGAGTCAGCTACTAGTTTATCATGGCGAGTCAGCTACTAGTATATCATGGCGAGTCAGCTACTAGTATATCATGGTGAGTCAGCTACTAGTATATCATGGCAAGTCAGCTACTAGTATATCATGGCGAGCCAGCTACTAGTATATCATGGCGAATCAGCTACTAGTATATCATGGTGTCAGCTACTAGTATATCATGGCGAGTCAGCTACTAGTATTTCATGGTGAGTCAGCTACTAGTTTATCATGGCGAGTCAGCTACTAGTATATCATGGCGAGTCAGCTACTAGTATATCATGGTGAGTCAGCTACTAGTATATCATGGCAAGTCAGCTACTAGTATATCATGGCAAGTCAGCTACTAGTATATCATGGTGTCAGCTACTAGTATATCATGGTGTCAGCTACTAGTATATCATGGCGAATCAGCTACTAGTATATCATGGTGTCAGCTACTAGTATATCATGGCGAGTCAGCTACTAGTATTTCATGGTGAGTCAACTACTAGTATATCATGGCGAGTCAGCTACTAGTATATCATTGCGAGTCAGCTACTAGTATATCATGGTGAGTCAGCTACTAGTATATCATGGCAAGTCAGCTACTAGTATATCATGGTGAGTCAGCTACTAGTATATCATGGCGAGTCAGCTACTAGTATATCATGGTGAGTCAGCTACTAATATATCATGGTGAGTCAGCTACTAGTATATCATGGCAAGTCAGCTACTAGTATGTCATGGTGAGTCAGCTACTAGTATATCATGGTGAATCAGCTACTAGTATATCATGGCAAGTCAGTTACTACTATGTCGTGGCAAGTCAGCTACTAGTATACCATGGTGAGTCAGCTACTAGTATATCATGGCGAGTCAGCTACTAGTATATCATGGTGAGAGTCAGCTACTAGCATATCATGGCGAGTTAGCTACTAGTATATCATGGTGAGTCAGCTACCAGTATATCATGGAAGTCAGCTACTAGTATATCATGGTGTCAGCTACTAGTATATCATGGTGAGTCAGCTACTAGTATATCATGGTGAGTCAGCTACTAGTATATCATGGAGAGTCAGCTACTAGTATATCATCGTGAGTCAGCTACTAGTATATCATGGCGAATCAGCTACTGGTATGTCATGGCGAGTCAGTTACTAGTATATCATGGCGAGTCAGCTACTATTATATCATGGTGAGTCAGGTACTAGTATATCATGGCGAGGCAGCTACTAGTATATCATGGTGAGTCAGCTACTAGTATATCATGGCGAGTCAGCTACTAGTATATCATGGCAAGTCAGCTACTAGTATATATAATGGCGAGTCAGCTACTAGTATATCATGGTGAGTCAGCTACTAGTATATCATGGTGAGTCAGCTATTAGTATATCATGGCGAGTCAGCTACTAGTATATTATGGTGAGTCAGCTACTAGTATATCATGGCGAGTCAGCTACTAGTATATCATGGCGAGTCAGCTACTAGTATATCATGGTGAGTCAGCTACTAGTATATCATGGCAAGTCAGCTACTAGTATATCATGGCAAGTCAGCTACTAGTATATCATGGTGTCAGCTACTAGTATATCATGGTGTCAGCTACTAGTATATCATGGCAAGTCAGCTACTAGTATATCATGGAGAGTCAGCTACTAGTATATCATGGCGAGTCAGCTACTAGTATATCATGGCGAGTCAGCTACTAGTATATCATGGCAAGTCAGCTACTAGTATATAATGGCGAGTCAGGTACTAGTATATCATGGCGAGTCAGCTACTAGTATATCATGGCGAGTCAGCTACTAGTATATCATGGCAAGTCAACTACTAGTATATCATGGTGAGTCAGCTACTAGTATATCATGGTGAGTCAGCTACCAGTATATCATGGCGAGTCAGCTACTAATATATCATGGCAAATCAGCTACTAGTATTTCATGGCGAGTCAGCTACTAGTATATATTGGCGAGTCAGCTACTAGTATATCATGGCGAGTCAGCTACTAGTATATCATGGCGAGTCAGCTACTAGTATATCATGGCGAGTCAGCTACTAGTATATCATGGCAAGTCAGCTACTAGTATGTCATGGTGAGTCAGCTACTAGCATATCATGGTGAGTCAGCTACTAGTATATCATGGTGAGTCAGCTACTAGTATATCATGGTGAGTCAGCTACCAGTATATCATGGCAAGTCAGCTACTAGTATATCATGGTGAGTCAGCTACTAGTATATCATGGCGAGTCAGCTACTAGTATTTCATGGTGAGTCAGCTACTAGTATATCATGGCGAATCAGCTACTAGTATATCATGGTGTCAGCTACTAGTATATCATGGCGAATCAGCTACTAGTATATCATGGTGTCAGCTACTAGTATATCATGGCAAGTCAGCTACTAGTATATCATGGCGAGTCAGCTACTAGTATTTCATGGTGAGTCAGCTACTAGTATATCATGGCGAGTCAGCTACTAGTATATCATGGCGAGTCAGCTACTAGTATATCATGGTGAGTCAGCTACTAGTAGTATATCATGGTGTCTGCTACTAGTATATCATGGTGTCAGCTACTAGTATATCATGGCAAGTCAGCTACTAGTATATCATGGCGAGTCAGCTACTAGTATATCATGGTGAGTCAGCTACTAGTATATCATGGCAAGTCAGCTACTAGTATATCATGGTGAGTCAGCTACTAGTATATCATGGCAAGTCAGCTACTAGTATATCATGGTGAGTCAGCTACTAATATATCATGGTGAGTCAGCTACTAGTATATCATGGCAAGTCAGCTACTAGTATGTCATGGTGAGTCAGCTACTAGTATATCATGGTGAATCAGTTACTAGTATAGCATGGCAAGTCAGTTACTACTATGTCATGGCAAGTCAGCTACTAGTATACCATGGTGAGTCAGCTACTAGTATATCATGGCGAGTCAGCTACTAGTATATCATGGTGAGAGTCAGCTACTAGCATATCATGGCGAGTTAGCTACTAGTATATCATGGTGAGTCAGCTACCAGTATATCATGGCAAGTCAGCTACTAGTATATCATGGTGTCAGCTACTAGTATATCATGGTGAGTCAGCTACTAGTATATCATGGTGAGTCAGCTACTAGTATATCATCGTGAGTCAGCTACTAGTATATCATGGCGAATCAGCTACTGGTATGTCATGGCGAGTCAGTTACTAGTATATCATGGCGAGTCAGCTCCTATTATATCATGGTGAGTCAGGTACTAGTATATCATGGCGAGGCAGCTACTAGTATATCATGGTGAGTCAGCTACTAGTATATCATGGCGAGTCAGCTACTAGTATATCATGGCAAGTCAGCTACTAGTATATATAATGGCGAGTCAGCTACTAGTATATCATGGTGAGTCAGCTACTAGTATATCATGGTGAGTCAGCTATTAGTATATCATGGCGAGTCAGCTACTAGTATATCATGGTGAGTCAGCTACTAGTATATCATGGAGAGTCAGCTACTAGTATATCATGGCGAGTCAGCTACTAGTATATCATGGCAAGTCAGCTACTAGTATACCATGGCGAGTCAGTTACTAGTATATCATGGCAGGTCAGCTACTAGTATATCATGGCGAGTCAGGTACTAGTATATCATGGCGAGTCAGCTACTAGTATATCATGGAGAGTCAGCTACTAGTATATCATGGTGAGTCAGCTACTAGTATATCATGGAGAGTCAGCTACTAGTATATCATGGCGAGTCAGCTACTAGTATATCATGGCGAGTCAGTTACTAGTATATCATGGCAAGTCAGCTACTAGTATATCATGGCGAGTCAGGTACTAGTATATCATGGCAAGTCAGCTACTAGTATATCATGGTGAGTCAGCTACTAGTATATCATGGCGAGTCAACTACTAGTATATCATGGCGAGTCAGCTACTAGTATATCATGGTGAGTCAGCTACTAGTATATCATGGTGAGTCAGCTACTAGTATATCATGGCGAGTCAGCTACTAGTATATCATGGCAAGTCAGCTACTAGTATATATCATGGCGAGTGGTTTCAGAGAAGAAGCGTTTTGAAACATTTTTCTCATAGGGTCCAATGTTAAACTAAGTCCTGCCGTAGCCGCCATTTTGAATTTCATATCAGAACAAAAAACCTACAGTTTGTAGAGGACCATCCAATGAACATTCATGTACAGTTTGGCTTTAATCATATTTGTAGTTTCTGAGAAGAAGGCATTTGAACATTTTCCCATAGGGTCCAATGTTAATCTATGTAGTGCGGTGGTGGCCATCTTGGATTTCCAATCGACATATAAAACAGAAAATTTGTAGAGGACCTTCCAATGATCATTCCTGGGCAGTTTGGTTTCAATTGTCCATGTGGTTTCAGAGAAGAAGCGTTTTGAAACATTTTTCTCATAGGGTCCAATGTTAAACTAAGTCCTGCCGTAGCCGTCATTTCGAATTTCATATCGGAACAAAAAACGTAAAGTTTGTAGAGGACCATCCAATGAACATTCATGTACAGTTTGGCTTTAATCATATTTGTAGTTTCTGAGAAGAAGGCATTTGAACATTTTCCCATAGGGTCCAATGTTAATCTATGTATTGCAGTGGCGGCCATCTTGGATTTCCAATCGGCATTAAAAGCAGAAACTGTGTAGAGGATCTTCCAATGATCATTCCTGGGCAGTTTGGTTTCAACTGTCCTAGTGGTTTCAGAGAAGAAGCGTTTGAAACATTTTTCCCATAGGGTCCAATGTTAAACTAAGTCTTGTTGTAGCTGCCATTTTGAATTTCATATCGAAACAAAAAACGTAAAGTTTGTAGAGGACCATCCAATGAACATTCATGTACAGTTTGGCTTTAATCATATTTGTAGTTTCTGAGAAGAAGGCATTTGAACATTTTCCCATAGGGTTCAATGTTAATCTATGTATTGCGTGGCAGCCATCTTGGATTTCCGATCGGCATAAAAAACAGAAAGTTTGTAGAGGACCTTCCAATGATCCTTCCTGGGCAGTTTGGTTTCAATTGTCCTAGTGGTTTCAGAGAAGAAGCATTTTGAAACATTTTTCTCATAGGGTCCAATATTAAATTAAGTCCTGCCGTAGCCGCCATTTTGAATTTCATATCGGACCAAAAAACCTTAATTCTGTAGAGGACCATCCAATGAACATTCATGTACAGTTTGGCTTTAATCATATTTGTAGTTTCTGAGAAGAAGGCATTTGAACATTTTCCCATAGGGTCCAATGTTAATCTATGTAATGCGGTGGCAGCAATCTTGGATTTCCGATCGACATATAAAACAGAAACTTTGTAAAGGACCTTCCAATGATCATTCCTGGGCAGTTTGGTTTCAATTGTTCAAGTGGTTTCAGAGAAGAAGCGTTTTGAAACATTTTTCTCATAGGGTCCAATGTTAAACTAAGTCCTGCCGTAGCCGCCATTTTGAATTTCATATCAGAACAAAAAATGTAAAGTTTGTAGAGGACCATCCAATGAACATTCATGTACAGTTTGGCTTTAATCATATTTGTAGTTTCTGAGAAGAAGGCATTTGAACATTTTCCCATAGGGTCCAATGTTAATCTATGTATTGCAGTGGCGACCATCTTGAATTTTCAATCGGCATAAAAAACATAAAATTTGTAGAGGACCTTCCAATGATCATTCCTGGGCAGTTTGGTTTCAATTGTCCAAGTGGTTTCAGAGAAGAAGCATTTTGAAACATTTTTCTCATAGGGTCCAATGTTAAACTAAGTCCTGCCGTAGTCGTCATTTTGAATTTCATATCGGAACAAAAAACCTTAAGATTGTAGAGGACCATCCAATGAACATTCATGTACAGTTTGGCTTTAATCATATTTGTAGTTTCTGAGAAGAAGGCATTTGAACATTTTCCCATAGGGTCCAATGTTAATCTATGTCCTGCGGTGGCGGCCATCTTGGATTTCCGATCGGCATAAAAAACAGAAACTTGGTAAAGGACATTCCAATGATCATTCATTAATAGTTTGGGTTTAGTCAGTTCATTAGTTTCAGAGAAGATTCTTTGAAATTTCAGCCAATCAGAGCATATTATTAGCCCTGGCAGCCATGTTGAATATCCGACTGGAACGAAAAACAGTAACTTTGTAGAGGACCATCCAAGGAACATTCCTGCTAAGTTTGGTTCCAATCGGCCAAGTGGTTTTGGAGAAGAAGCTTGAAATGTGAAAAGTTTACAGACGACAGACAACAGACGACGGACGCCAAGTGATGGCAATAGTTCACCTGGACCTTTGGTCCAGGTGAACTAATAAAAATGATGATGATATTAAATGACCAGACTGTATAACATATTTAATGTGATTCACTTCTATAAGTGCCAGGTGTTTAGGGTGCAAGTTCACCTTTGAGTAATAAATATTACATAAACTAAAGATATCAGTATTAATCAATGATTATTTTATTTTTCGTTCTTTGTTCCAGAAAAATAATTCCCATTTATGGTCTCAATTTTATTTCATATTTTAAGTTCTTGTACTCCCCCTGTACTACCGTCATGGTATGTGGAATGAGGAACAGCAATTACATGATTGCTACACAATACAGATTTATATTTAAGTGTAATTTCTAGTGTTTTGTTACAGTTAAGCCTATGTATCTTTAACTCAGACAAGTTGTTTCCATGGAGAATTATAAATAAACATCTGCTCCATATGTAGTAGCTTTTTGTTTGATTTCTTAACTTAAATATTCAGCTATTTTCAAAGTAAATTCATCAGTCTTTTAAGACATTTGACTCAAGAAAGTTCAAATAATCTCTAATAATATACAATGTACATGTATCTACTGAGCAACAGCTAGTGGATCATCTCTTGTTCATTGTTGTAAATAAGTTGATTATCATGATTATTGGATACAAACACTTACACACTTAATAACTTCACTATTGGTCAATTGGGTTTTAATTCTACCAATAGACATACATGTACAGCTCATGGTTAGGGTAAGGGGAAATTTACATTATAACTGACCATAATCCTGGAGAGGATGATTTTTATTAAAAAAAAATACCTTTTCACATTAATCTTGCATCAAAAAGTTTTTTGTTTTGTTTTGGTTTTTTTTCTTGGGGGGGGGGGGGTGGGTGGAGAGAGATTTCATGACAATTTGTCCTCAATTGATTTTTCACATTTAAGTTGGAACCCATGCGTCCTTATTGGGGATCTGTGGTTTACATAAGAGGACTTTGACAGCCATTGATGTCATCAACATTTTCACATAATTAAATTATGTTTTGAGGTGGTGGTTAACTTTAATTTACAATCAGATATGTAAACAAAGGAGATTTTCAAAACATTTTTCTAACAGTTTCCAATGTTACATTGTCCAGTTTACTATCGAATAGCTCAGTGATATCCAGGAGAAAGGCAAGTGAACACAACAAACATTACGAGAATAATAATTTATTATTGACAGCATAAAAAGCACTAAATATTTAATTAATGTCATTACTTTTGTGTGAAATATGATCAGTTCTGAATTAACACTTGACAGAATGGATTGATGCTGACAACTGATATTCTTTGGTAAACTACTCTGGACCCCACTGGCTTGCTACTGTCTGTAAGCAAAAATAATAATGTATTCTTTAATAAAACAGGTAATTACAGCATATCTAAACTATAATTCTGAAGGAGTGGAAAGAATTTGTAACAACAAAACATTGACTTGTATCACACATTTTAGTTTACAAATTATAGGATGAATTAGTTTAAACATATTTTATTAATTAATTCAACATAACATTACAATATTGAACTAAATATGATACATAATACAAAGTATTTAATAGGATTGGAAAACAATGAATAAGATAAATTACATACATGTATACATAGAAAAGGATGAACATTAACAATTGCAATATTATTTGAAAGTTATGATATGAAATGGTATCTTTAACATGTGTACACCAGTCTAGATATCAACGTGGTAAGGTTTTCACACACTTTACAAAGACCAGGGAATTTTACCATTTAGTTATAATAACTGTTCAGGCTCCCTCCATAAAAAGTCTAATAGTCAAAACATAGCTAACAATTGCTGAAGCAATGATTAAGAAACTAATAACTGAACTAAATTAAAGTACTACTTACAGTATCTGTTTTAAGGCCTAACTTCTTCTCTATATTCATTGCCAACATCTGAGATTTAAAAGCTAGAGTTTTAGTCTTCTCTATTACTTGTTGGTATGGTGATATCGCTTGTGTTCCCATGACAACATGACCCTATAAATATACAATTACACAGGTAAAGTTTATGACTGAAACAAAAAGAAACTTAGTCACTCCTGAGATCTGTTGTGTAAACCCATACTCTGACATATTAGGTTTACAATATGATTATAAATTCTGCTCTTATTACACAGTTTAATATCTGCTCTAGATTATTATTGAAAACCTGTGTAAGTTGAGTAAGAAATACTACAACCTGATGTCATTGGAAACAGTACTGAAGGACACGATGTCACGAAAATCACAAATATAATTCTACATTTATTTTGATTATTCTCAGGTTTTTGCTCTATTGAACCACTCAATTAACATTCAGTAATGCTTAAAATTAGTGTAAACATTTTCCTGATCCAAATTAATTGACTTTAAAGATTAAATGCATCTTTAAACAGAATCATTATTCTTCTTCAAAAAGAATTCAAAAATTTGTCTTAAACTTTCAACAATACAGTCCCAAACACAAAGTTGTGGTCATGATTGCATGGTAGTTGGATTTACCACTACCTGTGTAATCAGTGCCTATCACCACTAAAGTTGTCAGTTCGAACCCCGTGCATAGCGAGGTGTACTCAATACAACATTATGTGATAAAGTTTGTCAGTGACTTCCGACAGGTCAGTGGTTTTCTCCGGGTATTCCAGTTTCCTCCACCAATAAAACTGACCGCCACGATATAACTGAAATATTGTTGAAAGTGGTGTTAAACACTATAAACTATCCCATCAAAATATCTAAAAGGAAGATATTTAGCTGACAGTTTAAATAATCATTTTAGGGCACAATACATTAAATATTCACCAGTTTAGAATCAATCTTGGCATCTAGACGAGCGTTTCTTATTAAATTGACAATCCATCTCTCAGCTTCTTCCTCAGACATGTTTAACTTCTCTGCTAACATTCTAAAAATATCAGTGTTTTATAGTATATTTAAATCATCAGAGAGTTCATTATCATTTTATTTTCTCACTTCATAATCATATTTGTATTACCATTATTGGCAATGTATTATCAATAATTTTTACACTGAAATTATTTTCTGCAATGTGTGGGCAAATTATACACTATTATTGGTAAATTGGATATTCTTCCTTTGATCTCACTGAGTGATAATGTCAGTATAAATTGGATATTCTTCCTCTGATCTCACTGGGCAGGGGTTTCAAAGTTTTTTATAATAGGAGGTACTTCTTAAATTTTAGGAGGTACCTAAAAAATTAGGCTGAGGGCCATAAGGGGTCCAGGGGGCGGAAGCTCCTGAAATCTAGCATTTTGTGGACCAAAAAATGTACTTCAGAGACTGCAAAACATTAAGTGTTTTTGAAAGAAAAATCCCATTAACTTTAGAGTTCAGATTTCACCAAGAATGAAGACCATGCATAATGCCTGGATTTTCCCCCCAATTTCTTTATTGAATATTTCAGTTTACAGACTTCAGCCAACATTATTCATAGATAGTCTGCCATATCTTAAAAAAACCCAAAAGGACCATAAAGAGCTATGGTTCCGCAGCTAGGCTTGACCAAGCCATTGTTATCAAATCTTAAACTTCTCAAAATTCTTTTGTTGGCTTTGTCCTTTTCTTTTTCACAATACCTTGGCTTGTGTGGTTTTTTTACTTTATTACCAGTAATTAAACTCATCAAAGACCATTGGCATGGATCAAGACATATAAGTGTCATAATTAATGAAACCAAGGACGTATATAGAATACGTCCTTGATGAAACATATAAATTTAATTTGCAATCATCAATCTTTAATAAAATTTATAATTTTAATAGATCAATACAAATATAATTAAATAAAAACAATATATATTGTTACTTTCACGACTTATGTGCAAAAAAAAATGTTCGAACAAAAACGATTTGCGGGAAGACATTTATTAACATTTGAATCACAAAAGTTAAATTATTTTGGAAAAAAGGGGGGCCGGCGTTTTGACATTACAATGTAATTCGTATTTGAGCCATGTCCAGTCCTTTTTCAAAATTTCTATTAATTTTCTATCCCTTATCTCCTCGTACCCCCTTTTAAAAATGTTTTTCAGCACACTTTCATTTCTGTGAACAACCGCGGTAGGGCCCAGTCAAAATATGTAAATAAATTAGCCAGAAGTTTATTTTTTTATACCGGAAGTTAAACAATATGGACCGAGTTAAGCAACAAGACAGTACGCCCCAGAATGATTCGACCCTGGGTTTAAATGGATACAAAAAATCGCACAAAATATTGTGTATTCATATATTCATAATACATAATGATCATACTTATATTACTGGAGATTACACTAAATTGTGTTTGAACATAATTTGTAATCAGTCATTTTTTTATTTTGAAATGATGTCAGCTTTGTTCCGGTCCAAGTTTTACACAAGGATGAAAAGATATTGGGGCGAAAACATATCTATTTACCGCATGCGCAAACTGCTATTTACGATTCTAAGGTAAAGTTATTTTTAAAACAGGGAATATCCCATCAACTTGGTCGTGACGCAGTTGTTCGATTTGAATGCGAGAATTCAGCAATTGACGTGATCATTAATTTTTTATGAAAAATATTCCACAAGCCTGTCGACCATCGTACTTGTGGTTTTGACCACCGCTAATTTTGGGGGGTTCAGTAATTTCTGCCGGTACTATACACGATCTCAGGCGGGTAAAAGTACCGGGTACCGGCCCACTTTGAAACCCCTGACTGGGTGATATTGTCAGTATAAATTGGATATTCTTCCTTTGATCTCACTGGGTGATATTGTCAGTATAAATTGGATATTCTTCCTTTGATCTCACTGGGCGATGTTGTCAGTATAAATTGGATATTCTTCCTTTGATCTCACTGGGTGATATTGTCAGTATAAATTGGATATTCTTCCTTTGATCTCACTGAGTGATATTGTCAGTATAAATTGGATATTCTTCCTTTGATCTCACTGGGCGATGTTGTCAGTATAAATTGGATATTCTTCCTTTGATCTCACTGGGTGATATTGTCAGTATAAATTGGATATTCTTCCTTTGATCTCACTGGGTGATATTGTCAGTATAAATTGGATATTCTTCCTTTGATCTCACTGGGTGATATTGTCAGTATAAATTGGACATTCTTCCTTTGATCTCACTGGGTGATATTGTCAGTATAAATTGGATATTCCTTTGATCTCACTGGGTGATATTGTCAGTATAAATTGGACATTCTTCCTTTGATCTCACTGGGTGATATTGTCAGTATAAATTGGATATTCTTCCTTTGATCTCACTGGGTGATATTGTCAGTATCAACAGACTGACCTTGACATTGGAAAATATCGGGTCAATGTGACGTCACATTATGACCTTTAATACCGATAAAAACAATAAACGTCATCTTTGAAGGTCTAACCATACATTATCGCTAGTATCGCAGTGAGTCTGATAGGACGAGCTGTGATACTAGTGATAATCTCTGTCTGGACCTTCAAAACTGCCGTTATTCTAAAAATGACATTTCAAATAAATGAGTCAGGGAGTGATTGTTGTTTAACGCCAATTCAGCATTTTTTTTTAGCTATATTATGGCGATAACAAGTTAATTTTCAATGAGATGATGATGAGGTCCGCTTTGTACTAGACAAACATGCTGAATTAGATTTTATAGTGATAGCTCACTGAAACAGTCCGTGGGTAGATATGTCGCTTCACTCAGACACATTATTCTGATTTCGAGCCAACCAGTCTTTGTTCTTTCTCCTTAATTCTGCGTGCCTGTGGAGAAGCAACAAATACCAATTTCATAGTCCTTGGTTTGACTCGACCAAGACTCGAATCCACAACTTACCGCACTCGAGGCAAGTACGCTAACCATTACGACACCGATGTGGTTAAAAAAATGAGATAAAAACTTTCTGTACTATGAAAATCTGGTCTTCAGTTACTATTTAAACATGGAGCAAAATCAGAAGATGTGGTCATACTTTTAGCACATTGCCACTATCAAAATGGTATCTGAGAAACTCATACATTCTATCATATATATTTTTTTGTAATCTTTACAAAGCTAAAAGTAGATAAACTGACTATAATGAACAGTTTTAATTCACCAGTATTCAACATTCTAATTCAATGCAATATTCAAACAAAAATCTTAGTTTTACCTTATACTAATGCATTCATGGATCCTACAGAAGGTCTCAAATATCAACAGTCTAGCATTCTCTATAAAGTCCTCTAAACAGGCCACCAAGAAAAAATCATTGACAAGAACCTGAAATACAAAGTCATACAATTCTCTATAAAGTCCTCTAAACAGGCCACTAAGAAAAAGTCATTAACAAGAACCTGAAATACATAGTCATAGAATTCTCTATAAAGTCCTCTAAACAGGCCACCAAGAAAAAGTCATTGACAAGAACCTGAAATACAGTCATAGAATTCTCTATAAAGTCCTCTAAACAGGCCACCAAGAAAAAGTCATTGACAAGAACCTGAAATACATAGTCATACAATTCTCTATAAAGTCTTCAAAACAGGCCACTGAAAAAAAACCATTGACAAGAACCTGAAATACATAGTCATACAATTCTCTATAAAGTCCTCTAAACAAGCTGCCAAGAAAATGATTGATTTGATTGATTTTTGGTGTTTAACACCACTTTCAGCAATATTTCAGCTATATCATGGCAACCAGTTTTAGTGGTGGAAGAAGCTGGAGTACCCGGAGAGAACCACCGACCATGGGCAAGCAACTGGTAAACTTTATCAATTGCGGCTGCGAGTCAAGTGCACCTTTTTTTTGTAATTTACAAAGCCGGGTGCAAACCCACGCCGTACTGGTGATAGGCTTGTATGAGTTGTTAGGTAATCCAACTACCTAACTCATTGAGCCACCCGGGCCCTGCCACTAAGAAAAAGTCATTGACAAGAACCTGAAATACATAGTCATACAATTCTCTATAAAGTCCTCTAAATAGGCCACCAAGAAAAAGTCATTGACAAGAACCTGAAATACATAGTCATAGAATTCTCCATAAAGTCCTCTAAACAGGCCACTAAGAAAAAGTCATTGACAAGAACCTGAAATACATAGTCATAGAATTCTCTATAAAGTCTTCTAAACAGGCCACTAAGTAAAAGTCATTCACAAGAACCTGAAATACACAGTCATATAATTCTCTATAAAGTCCTCTAAACAGGCCACTAAGAAAAAGTCATTGACAAGAACCTGAAATACATAGTCATACAATTCTCTATAAAGTCTTCTAAACAGGCCACTAAGAAAAAGTCATTGACAAGAACCTGAAATACACAGTCATAGAATTCTCTATAAAGTCCTCTAAACAGGCCACCAAGAAAAAGTCATTGACAAGAACCTGAAATACACAGTCATAGAATTCTCTATAAAGTCCTCTAAACAGGCCATTAAGAAAAAGTCATTGACAAGAACCTGAAATACACAGTCATAGAATTCTCTATAAAGTCCTCTAAACAGGCCATTAAGAAAAAGTCATTGACAAGAACCTGAAATACATAGTCATACAATTCTCTATAAAGTCCTCTAAACAGGCCACTAAGTAAAAGTCATTGACAAGAACCTGAAATACATAGTCATACAATTCTCTATAAAGTCCTCTAAACAGGCCACTAAGAAAAAGCCATTGACAAGAACCTGAAATACATAGTCATAGAATTCTCTATAAAGTCCTCTAAACAGGCCACTAAGAAAAAGTCATTGACAAGAACCTGAAATACACAGTCATATAATTCTCTATAAAGTCTTCTAAACAGGCCACCAAGAAAAAATCATTGACAAGAACCTGAAATACATAGTCATACAATTCTCTATAAAGTCTTCTAAACAGGCCACTAAGAAAAAGTCATTGACAAGAACCTGAAATACATAGTCATAGAATTCTCTATAAAGTCCTCTAAACAGGCCACTAAGTAAAAGTCATTGACAAGAACCTGAAATACATAGTCATAGAATTCTCTATAAAGTCCTCTAAACAGGCCACTAAGAAAAAGTCATTGACAAGAACCTGAAATACAGTCATAGAATTCTCTATAAAGTCTTCTAAACAGGCCACTAAGAAAAAGTCATTGACAAGAACCTGAAATACATAGTCATAGAATTCTCTATAAAGTCCTCTAAACAGGCCACTAAGAAAAAGTCATTGACAAGAACCTGAAATACACAGTCATAGAATTCTCTATAAAGTCTTCTAAACAGGCCACCAAGAACAAATCATTGACAAGAACCTGAAATACATAGTCATACAATTCTCTATAAAGTCTTCTAAACAGGCCACTAAGAAAAAGTCATTGACAAGAACCTGAAATACACAGTCATAGAATTCTCTATAAAGTCCTCTAAACAGGCCATTAAGAAAAAGTCATTGACAAGAACCTGAAATACACAGTCATAGAATTCTCTATAAAGTCCTCTAAACAGGCCATTAAGAAAAAGTCATTGACAAGAACCTGAAATACATAGTCATACAATTCTCTATAAAGTCCTCTAAACAGGCCACTAAGAAAAAGTCATTGACAAGAACCTGAAATACATAGTCATAGAATTCTCTATAAAGTCCTCTAAACAGGCCATTAAGAAAAAGTCATTGACAAAAACCTGAAATACATAGTCATACAATTCTCTATAAAGTCCTCTAAACAGGCCACTAAGAAAAAGTCATTGACAAGAACCTGAAATACATAGTCATAGAATTCTCTATAAAGTCCTCTAAACAGGCCACTAAGAAAAAGTCATTGACAAGAACCTGAAATACATAGTCATAGAATTCTCTATAAAGTCCTCTAAACAGGCCACTAAGTAAAAGTCATTGACAAGAACCTGAAATACACAGTCATATAATTGTCTATAAAGTCTTCTAAACAGGCCACCAAGAAAAAGTCATTGACAAGAACCTGAAATACATAGTCATACAATTCTCTATAAAGTCCTCTAAACAGGCCACCAAGAAAAAGTCATTGACAAGAACCTGAAATACATAGCCATACAATTCTCTATAAAGTCCTCTAAACAGGCCACTAAGAAAAAGTCATTGACAAGAACCTGAAATACATAGTCATAGAATTTTCTATAAAGTCCTCTAAACAGGCCACTAAGAAAAAGTCATTGACAAGAACCTGAAATACATAGTCATAGAATTCTCTATAAAGTCCTCTAAACAGGCCACTAAGAAAAAGTCATTGACAAGAACCTGAAATACACAGTCATATAATTCTCTATAAAGTCCTCTAAACAGGCCATTAAGAAAAAGTCATTGACAAGAACCTGAAATACACAGTCATAGAATTCTCTATATAAACGTCTATCATGGCAAAGCCACCCATAAATATCTATCAATGATCAACATTTTAATATTATTAGAAACTCATCCAAAAACAGTTATATTGTATGATAAAGCAAAATTAAATTTTTATATCAATTAAAGGGAAAGTACTCCAGAAAAAAAGAAGTTTTCATGTTATTTGCACCAATGTGTGAAGGTTTCGAGGATTTCATTATGAAAAATTAATTATCCAACACTTCAAGACTGTGACAAGAGGTAGTTCTAGAAATAATGTAGTATATTAGATAGTATTCTTGGATACCAAGCTCTGCAAATCCTAACAAAAACTAATATTGTAATTGCCATTGTATATGCCCCAGTTTTTTTCTCCACATATATATTCTGGGGTTTATATTTGACTTTTGGCTGTTTTTCAGGGTCATCAAAAAAATTGTTTTTACTACTTGATGTTTTGTCATTTAGAAACCAAGCCTGATGCATTGGTCATCATTGTAATTCTTTATTTGAATTTTTTTTTTTGAGTAATGACTTTTTTTTTATACCTGTACATGTGCTTTGTTTTAAGCATATAGCAATTTTTTGCTAAAGGCATTCAGCAAACAGAAAATACCTTCATGTCTTCTCTCAAAATTAGTGTACGATGAGGGGAAATCAACATTTTTTTTATTGTGACCTAAATATATTATATAGTAACATTACCTCTTCACATTCTCTTAGCTTCTGTTGAGCTCCATCAAAATCAAAATTTACATACAGACATTCCACAAACTCAGTAATTGGATCTTTATAAGTGTAAGATTCCTGGAAAAAAAACCTCAATAAAATTAAAAAATACATAAAACTTTATAAGAATTATACAATAGGATCTTAATACAAAATACTTTATGGGAATATAGGGTTCCAGATTCTCTTCAGGACTAAGTATGTACCAAGTTTGGTCAAAATCCATTTAAGGATGTTGATTCTAGAGTGTTCACAAGGATGTTACATGGTAAAAATTTGACCTGGTGACCTTGACCTTGAAAATCAATAGGGTTCCATAATATCTCAAGGACTAAGTATGTACCAAGTTTGGTCAAAATCCATTGAAGGATGTTGATTCTAGGGTGTTCAAAGGATGTTATGCAGTAAAAATTTGAGTGACCTTGACCTTTGACCTTGAAAATTACTAGGATTCCAGATTTTCTGAAGGACTAAGTATGCACCAAGTTTGGTCAAAATCCATTGAAGGATGTTGATTCTAGAGTGTTCACAAGGATGTTACCTAAGGACGGAAGGTAGCGTTACTATATCCCTTCGGAACTTCGTTGGCGAGGGGATAAAAAACGACTAATGTTAAATTATGTAATAACATTTTTGTTTTACATAATATTCTGTGATTTTAATTTCTGCGGTCCGGAGTTGACCGCAGAAATTACCGGTTATAGGATATACTAATCATTAATGGGGAACTAGAGGCTGCCCTTTATATACAGTGCTTTGCTATGGAAATGGCCTTTTAGGCAGAATTGACTGTAGCATAAACTGGAATCATATATGATGATTGTAATTCTTACCTCACTTTTCTTGAGTAGTTAATTACTCTAAGGATAACATAATTATATATGAAGCATATGCTAACACACAAATTTGATACCTGTTGTATAACTTTGACTAAATCTTTGAGAACTGTTCTTCTCCTTGTTTTATTTGTGATGACGGCTGTAGTCAGATATCGTAGAATATGTGGACAGGTTGTCTGTATAGCATTTAAGTATCTGAAAATAAATGTAAAAATAAAGATTAATTAGTCTCTCAATATCCTCAAGTCTGCTTTTGCAATCGAATGAAACAGCACCTTAGGCAAACCTTAAAATCAAAAACACTGAAAAGGCAATGGATATCTAGGTCCAGCTTGAGAAATGTGTAAAAAGGTGTGCTTAATGGGATCTTTACCTCCTTCCCTTCTTGAATACCACTTTAAACAATATTTAACTGATGTTGTGATGATCAATGAAGAAACCAAAGAAAACTTTCTTTTATAACTTAAATAGTAATATTCTACATATCAACATCAATGACAGGGAGATGGGTCATAAAGAATCACTAATGCGAGGTACAGACATACATATGAGTACACTTTTATAGAACAGGAGAAGGGCCTGACTTAATGGACGGGACAATACTTTATTACATTGTGAATGAGTATAGAACATGAGAGGTAATTTTCCAAGGGGGGTTATATACTCACAATGGTTGGTACAGAAACATGTCTATGATCAGATCTCTGCCTTTTGGATGATTGAAGAAGACAAATAAACTCCAGTGTATCAACCAAGTTCTCTGCTGCAAGTTCTGTAGAGCCGAACCAAACGTCTGAAACAGTTAACTCATATATATGTTCTATGGGTAAAAACAAAAACAAGCATGTGAAGAAACAACTTTAAATAAAAAATTATAGATCTTTTATCTCTGCAAATAAGTATAATAAACACTTCAAGACAAAGAAATAAGTATCATAATTAATCATCATTCCAAAGCAATCTATGTATACTCTAGAATTTAATTGGTTACAGTTTTGTATAAAATTTAAATTTCATGTTGTAACTAATGGTCCTACTGTGAAGGAGCCAAAGTATTGAATTACTGAAATCTAGCATGTACAGTGCAGCCGAGAGGGAAAACGCAAAATTTGTGATACCATCAAGGACAAAATCAACAGTTCGCAGATCGTCGCGGTGATTCAACGCGGACCATGATCGTGGGCAAATTCTATCATTTTCATCACCATCGCGGAATCACGTTGAACGCTGATCCGTCGTGATGTCGCGCACAATGAACAACTACATTTTTGTACAATGTACTTTATAAACCTATGTGTATAAAATATCTCGATCGTATAAAGTTTACCTTAAAAAATCAATGCAAATGTGGTCATTTTTATTGCATGTGGACCTGATAAGAAATTTATACGGTCGTAAAGAAAGGTCATATCCTGTCATTAATTTCAAGTGCGGTGTTGTCTTATTTGATATTACACAAAGTATCTTAACGCTCGAGTAAGCACCACATGGAGATTATCCTCGCCTGTCAATCAACACTAAACAATAATACACACCTGTCTGAAATGTAGAAAAGCAATTTTGTAAAATTGAAGCTCTATCAAATATATCTCAAATTCAATGCTTGGGAGAATCTATTTCCAAATAGATTTATGAATGTTAATGTGTCAAGCAAAATAACAAAAAAAACAAAAACAAAACAAACAAAAACAAGTGTATCCCGGGGGCAGTTTTCCTTTTTCCAATAAAACTTTTTTTTAGCTTATTATCATTATTTGGCTTTCCAATCTTTAGACTCTTGAGCATATTTGACAAAGGTTACTCAAGAAAAAAATTCAATCAGCCTGCCCTGGATATACATAGGCCATCTTATTCAATTTCTGTAATAAAAATTGAAATTGTAGCTTTTTGCTGGGTCATTTTTAAAAGCAAAGACCCTTCAGAAAATTTACGTGGATTTTTTTTCAAAAACTATTTAGCATGATGCATATATACTCTTAGACTCAGTTATCAAAATGCCAACAAAAGACAGAAAATCCTTCTACGCTGAGATTTGTTGTTATTTAATGCTCTGTCCTTCATTGTATACGACTTATGATTACCCTTTTAGTATCTTCAAACTTTTCTTAATTTAAAAACATGTACATATGTATTTATGGCAATATTCTACCAAGGACGTAAATACGGTCATTGATTGATTCACAATCCTTCTCGGTTTGTTTTTAGATCAATCCCTCAGCCTCAGGTAACTGTGTATTTGACCTTTTACTGACCGAGTTCAATGTGTGCACTATATAAAAATAGACACACCAGTACATAGATAAAAATACAGATAATTATCAACTCGTGAGAGAAAAAAATAACACCTATGGCTATGTAAACCAATCGAAATGTTGGGATTAGATAATATGCAAAACAAGATGCGTGCTCATATATCCAATAAATAAAATGCATGTCATCCCTGAAAAAAAAACCGGTATCAAATGATCAACTGCACAAATAAATTTCAATGTGCATATTAAGATTACGAAGAATAAACGATTGCAGGTACAATCACATGTAGTATTCATTATGAATGAACATTTCAATAATTACAATCCATGATGGCCTCGTGAAGACATCACGTTCTGTCCATCGTGTCCATGTTGTTTCGTGGACCGTCCACGTATACACACAGACTTCTCGTTAATTCCGCGATGCGATAATCCTTGAAAAGACGCAGACTTTGCGTTTTCCCTCTGGGCTGTACTATAGATAAATACAATATAACATTAAACAAAATATATTAATTTACCTCAAAATCTAGTTTTAATGAGATATTATTCACTTTTGAAGCATAAAGGGAGTATAAAAATACTCAATAAAGTTTTATTCAAAACATATAATGTCATGTTTTTCCTATGAAGTTTATACAGTAAGTATGTAAAATACATTTCATGGAATTTAAGCTTATGTCAATTTTAGACTACCGGTAATTTAAAAGCTCAATCAAAACAATTATTTATGTACTGTACTAGAATGGAGGTAATTGCATTGCATTTTAAGTTTTGCAGTCGTCTATCTTGGTTTTACTGCAGGAAATATCTGGTTACTTAGCAATGCATTAACTCTATTTGCAACAGTAAGACCAGCCATTGATGTCTGCAAGCTAAAAACACAATACAATTATCTCCTAATTATAACATGTACATATATAATATTATTTCTTTCAAAAAATCCACATGGTTTTGTTATTATTAAAGGTACCATTCTTCTGTGTCCGAGTGTTCTAGAACTTTTCTGCAACAGCAACTTTCCATGGGAAAGTGCATACCAAAAATTCACTTGCCTACAGACCAAATTTATGACAGTTAATCCAGCTGTTGTGTTTAGCTAATGAAGGGTACAGTAATATAATTAAAACATTTGATTCTTTTGGTTCATCATATTTGGGCAAAGCAAATGAGTTTTTCAAAATGGAACAAAAGAATGGTTCCTTATACATGTAGCATCACTATATATTTTGTCTCTTCAGTTTTTATCCATTTAAATTTTCATTGTTACAATGTTAGCAATCTTTAGATTGTGTGCAACATTATTTTGCCATATTCTTTTTTTAAATCTTTTACTCTAATCATTAAATTAATATATTAAAGTAAGTTAAGTGGGAGTACTCCGTCATTACTCAAGGAAAATACCAGAATAAAACAAGCTTTTCTCTGACATTGACAATACATGTTTCCTTTCCCTGAACATAAGATCCCCTCGGACTGCTGATGACGATCTTGTATGAAAACACAATTTTAAATAAAAGTATGACTCTTCATTTGTACAATTCTGCAAAAGAGAAAGCTTGAAATCATTTGAAATGAACTCTTCAATCCAGTAGTTGAAATTTACTTGCCCACGGACAACTAAGGTTTGGTAATCCACTTTCTTCTGAGGCCATTGAGAAAATGATTGTCGGTTTCCCCTAACCTGATCAAGTCAAATTTTTACTGCCGGGTCGTTATCTTTTATTACTAATAAATAAAATAAAATAAACACCAGCCGTGTGTCTTCTAACTCAGTGATATGGAGATTTTTGTTATCCTAAACAATTTCAGTCGTGTCTTTTTCGATGTTTTTCCACATGTCAAGGTCATTGATCTAGATCCCCAAAGTGCTTACGATATCGGTAAAATGACCATGATCTGAAACGTATACGTGACGTACAGTATGTATAAAATGGCCACTGCCGTTATGCCCAGTGGAACCATTCTGGCTGTTCATTTACAGAAATGTTCGCATTTATCAAACGAAATAAGAGTGATGCAAAATCTTTATGATATATTTTCTTACCTTCACAGGAAAGATAGCAAAACCCTGATTTGCAATATTTCTTGAGAAAAAAAAAAGAAAAAAAAAACTCTACCTGCCTGCCCTTACAGGGCTCCAGATAAGCTGCGTATTTGCGTTTTTTACGCTATGAAAACGAGTAAAAATGCATGTATTATCAGATCAGAGTGTACATTTACGCATACATATTGCTGTGTAAGCAAACTTTCCAAATTCGGAGCGTACTTGTACGCTGTTGACGATAATACATCGTGTACATAAACAATACATTTTTGACTTTGAGAAATTCCCTGTAATTACTTCTCTTTATACTTTTCGAAAGAGAAAGTGTATACATCCGAGGGGTACCGAATGTTTGCCTTTCTAAGCCTCGATGTCAAAAGAGATCTGATTGGATGTTTAGGATAAATCATCCAATCGCGGTCAATATTACAAATAAATGCGGTTTAGTTAAGAACTAAAACGAAAGTGAATTTGGGAACATGTTGTTTGTTGAAAATGAGCAAGAACATGAATAAACGCGCTACGGAAAATTATATACTTTTTTAAAAGTTCCTGACAGTTTCATCTGTGTCTAGTGACAGCATAGTTAAAGAAATCATTGACGACATTATCAACACGGCTGTGAAAACTGCCGAAGTCGATGAGCAAAAAACAAAATATTTACAACATTTTATTAATAAACATGACACAATCGTGTCAAATTAAACAGAGATATACATTTCACTTGCATCCTGTGTTTATTGAATAACACTTGTATCCAACATAATTTTAAAAGTGTACATGTAAGCAATCTTTTCTGAAGTAGAGAGTACAACAGTGCAAAGGAAATATGCAAATATGCATCATTTTCAAAAGTAGGGGGTAATTACCCTTTGGACTTGAAAATTATCTGGAGCTCTGCCTTAAAAATTTTCTTATGTTAGGGGAAACCAACAATCAATTTTACATGGCCTGACTAAAATTCACTTGCCACGGGTAAAGGGAAATGAAAATCCTAAAACACTGCACTTCCTTTCGTCAATTTCAATAGATTGTTTGTTTGATAGTTTTAACGCCACTTTCAACAATACTTCAGTTATATCATGGTGGTCAATTTCAATAGAGTAATAAAACAGAAAGTCTTGTCACAGTTTTAAGATTTCTGATGTCTAATGACATTGATAAAGCCCCTTGCCCTAGAAATCATGGTACTTACATTCCCATCAATAATCTCTTTTAGTTTTGTAAGGTCATCTAATGCTGTCTCCCAGTTCTGCATCAGAATTTCTGATGCCAATTTACCCCATAATGCATCTAGAAAATTCTTGTCTGTGGATAGAAGCTGTCAAAAGGAGAACATGTATTTTCTTATTACATATTGTATGTTACAAAATACTATTATTTTATCTAATGCTACTTTCAACAAATTTCTTATTTTATAGGTCAACTCCAAACGAGTTGGTCAATATTATCTCCCTAAATATACAGTAGGGTAAACATGTTGTCATAATGAACACCACAAATTCACTTCTACCTAAAAAAGAAAGCAACTGAAGATAAATTCTGATTTAGCAAATATTTTGTGGATACCAAACTTGACATTTAGTACAAGTGTCTCAAATCTTTATTTGTCTAATTATGGAAAGAAACTTAAAACACTGATATGATGTCAATAATCTATTCCAAAGAAGAAAAAATATCGTAAGTGTGTTCTGTTTATACTGGTCTTGCTGTACAATGTAAAGAGAACTCACCAAGACTCTGACAAAGTAGAGATATTCTGCTGCTCCAGAGTAATTCCCACATTCATACTGGAACTTAGCAAAGTTGTACAATGTATCTATCATTTTACTTTGAAACTGTAAATAAAAAGCAATAATATATTATTTTACAATCTTTATCCAAGATGCTTTGTGTATTAATTTACAATAAATGTAATAGACTTCAGAAAATACTGTAATTAATTCTGGGACTAATGAACACTAAAATAAAGTCCCTTTGGTTAACAATGGAGAACTGACCAATGATATCACATCCATTAATATTTGGGTGTACTCAAGCAGAAAATGAATCCTTGACAATGGAGAATTGACCAATGATATCACATTAATATTTGGGTGTACTCAAGCAGAAAATGAATCATTGACAATGGAGAATTGACCAATGATATCACCTTAATATTTGGGTGTACTCAAGCAGAAAATGAATCCTTGACAATGGAGAATTGACCAATGATATCACATCCATTAATATTTGGGTGTACTCAAGCAGAAAATGAATCCTTGACAATGGAGAATGGACCAATGATATCACATTAATATTTGGGTGTACTCAAGCAGAATATGAATCCTTAATGTACGACATGGAAAATTAATATACAATTACTACAGAATGTGTACCTAGTCATTAAATACTTAAGCTTTCACATAATATTTCTAAAACCAGTTTCCTCACCTTACCATAATTTTGATTAATTGTGAAACTTACCCCAAATTCTTTACTCAAAAATTCAAATAACTGTCTTCCATCTCTGAAATATATAAAACAAAATTTAAAAATAAAACTAGACACACATTGATATCTGTCTAAACAAACCAACATCAAAACCAGAAACCTGTCTAAAATATATACCATAAAATTGAAAAATACATAAATTATGAAATTTCTTTGTACATTCAACCTGTCAAACGGGTAAGGTTACAATGCCCCAAATCAACACCAACATTTATTTAGTGTCAAGGATCATTGTGTTGACAATTCAGAAGGATCCGTCAACTTTAACATAAAATATCACATGGAAATCGTTCTCTCTACAGACGGAAGACCAC
This sequence comes from Bathymodiolus septemdierum, assembly GCA_963383655.1. Lineage (NCBI taxonomy): Eukaryota > Metazoa > Mollusca > Bivalvia > Mytilida > Modiolidae > Bathymodiolus > Bathymodiolus septemdierum. The sequence continues at coordinate 121,989,289 of OY726518.1, read as the reverse complement.
CATAGCATAATATGATCACAAATGTTTTGTTGTCATATAATTACTAAAAGCTGAACGCTAACAACAATTGAAGAGATGCTCAAAGCTATACACTAACAACAATAGTTGACATACAATATAAGAAGACAAATATTACCTTGAACTTTGAACTTGCCGAATAACTTCTGGATCTTCAAATATTTTTGTAATGAGTTCTGTTTCACTCTGCAGATATTTCAGCTGTGATACGACATCAGTTCTCTTATCTTTCAGTGCTTTAAATATATAAATACAGATATGATGAAACATTATACAGGAGTATATATGTAACTGTTTTTCATTTTTAGTTTTTGGTAACAGTTTAAAACAAGAATGTTTCAAAAAGTTCATATTTTTCAGGCATTAGAATACTGTAAATTTTAGTGGTGCACCAATCATCGGAAACATAAATTAATTAGTCGGATGTCAGCGTCTGATCCGATGATCGATTCTTAAGTATTGTGGTCGATTCCGATTCCTAGTGTCGAAATATATATATGTTTAACTTTATTCTTTATTTTTGTCCTCATACTGCCAAACATCGTGCAGTTTTATCCCATCGTACTTCTGACACTCAGTCAATACACATAAATATTTGGAGTAGCAGAATTCTTGGAGACATTTGATCTACATGTATACTTACTCTGTGGTACGTCTGTGTCAGGATACAGGTTTTTGTGAACATCCATAGCAAAATCTACCATGTTCGTGTTACTAAGCAGATCCAACTTCCCTTTTAACATTTCCTTTTCATCATATAACTGAAAGAACATAATCCATGTATACATTTTTTAAGCAATCATAACTATTTCGTTATAATATTAAAATTCTGCATTATGATAATTAGTATTTTTGAAGCTTCAAAATTTTACAATGACATGTGTTTGTCGACAATAACAGTGTTTATTTGAACTATTAGAATTTAGAAACAGAAAGTATATTATAGTTTGATAAAAAAAAAAATTTTAAAACTAGTGGCTCACATAAGCCTGTATCACTCAGCTGGTTCAATGTCACAGCTATATGATTCTTCTGGTTTCAGAAATGTTGCCGGCTAGGTCCTTTTTCATAAAATATTATGTCGTAAGAGTCCTCCTGATGACCAGAAAATTGGGGGGATGGGGAGGGAAATTTGCACTCGCACAGGGTTATCGCACAGGTTTATTGGTTGAATTTTACTACCTTTATGTGAACAAACAAAATGTTAAATACACATGGATTTATCGTTTTTAATTGAGGACTTTTAATATTAATTATAAAGACAATAGTCGTGTTGCCGTTTCAGCGTTTGCAGTTCATTTGTTTACGTTGGAAATGGACAAAGGTATGTAACTGTAAAACATACAGAAAAATATAATAGGAGTGAAAATAATATTGTTTTTATTTAACTCAGAAAATTCTGTAATTCACACTATCTATATAATATAAACAAAGTGCGGATTGTGTAGATTTTTTTTTAGAACTGACATTTGATAAAGGGGTGATAGCTCGCTCTTAACGGTAGAGATATGGTTAAAAAAAAAAAAAAAAAAAAAAGTTAAAAATAGTTTATCTGCCATTTTGGTGATGTGCAAAAATAATCAAGATTGCTTCCACTCCTTAAAAAGCAGTAAATATAGCAAAGATAGTAGTTCAATTTGGTTAAATATATAGTTATATTCTTTGGATAATTCTTGATTATAATTTTTACTTTTCTGATATATTGTTTCCCTATTCGAATCAGATATGTACAATGAACAAATCTGCACTTTCCATAATGATTTGACCCATGACCTGTTTTGACAAAAACGAAAATATTATAGAAACAATGTATCAAATATGACTACTTGTGGGCATTTAGGATACATGTGTTAAATTATTGATAATATTTAAAAAATATGATTATGGAATATTCCTCATATGTATGTTATATCTTCAAAATGTCAATATTTATTTTTTTTAGATTTGATGTTCATGTGACCCCCCCCCCCCGTGGTCTTTATATATAATGTCGATGGTTTTATTGGATTTTATTTTATTTCTTTTAGAATATGCAAAGATACAACCGTATAATTTTGTTGTCTAGTTCTAAACTTCACAGTTGTCTTTTTTTAAAAATGCTCTTAAATACTTAATATTCAATTCCAATATTCAAATGAAAGTATAAAAAAAAACAACATTAAATTAAAATATATATATTGGGGCACCATATGAGCGTTATCAGGTGGATCCTATCCACAAGTACCTGTGCTCCGAGATCTTAATATCAACATTAACATTAGGCCAAGAGAAAATGATTGTCGGATTCCCCTAACCCGACCGGGTCAAATTTTTACTGCCGGGTTGTTATTTTTTATTACTAATAAATAAAATAAAATAAACACTGGCCGTGTGTCTTCTAACTCAGCGATATGGGGTTGGTTTTTTGTTATCGTAAACAATTTCAGTCAATGTTTTTACACATGTCAAGGTCATTGATCTAGATCCCCAAAGCACTTACGATATCGTTAAAATGACCAGGATTTAAAATGTGTACGTGACGTACAGTATGTATAAAATGGCCACCACCGGTGTGCCTAGTGGAACCATTCTGGCTGTTCATTTACAGGGACAGAAATTAACTTTTATAAGCAGTAGCCATCTGAGCCCCTAAATTTAAAAATCTGGTAGCCGGTGAGGACCGCGAAGCAGTCCGAACATGCTAGGGGGGTTTGGAGGCATGTCCCCTCTCCCCTCCCAATGCAAATTTTGAATTTTTTAAAGGCAAATCCTTCATTCTGAGCTATTTGAAGAAGGTAGAATTAGCTAAAAAAGAGAGCATTTTTTTTACTCTTATTTTATATGAAACTTGGGAAAATCCTGTATATTGTACATTTAATTTATACTTACTTTACGCTTTTTTCAGTGCTTGTGTCTTATTTATATAAATTAGACAATATTTAGATGAGGAAAATCCAGAAGAGACTAGAGAAAAGCTAGCCTCAGTTGCGAATTTCATAGATGCAACGGGCTGCTTTGAATAACCTCGATCAAAGTACGTAACGCATTCACGTACATACAGTACGTAGGGACAATATTCCACACATGAGATAGTTTAACAGCACCAAGAGACAAATTTGTGACCTAGGCCGTTGATTGAGGATTGAGGAGAAGTACCTATTTTGTAAAACACCCCAAATTAAAGGCCTTCTTTCAATGAAACTCGGAAAAATTGGTCAAGAAATTTAAGAAATGAAATCATCACTTTACTATTTTCATACTGGTTCCCGGGAATTATTACGCAAATTACAGTAGACAAGAAGTAGAAAGAACCAGAACCAGTGAAATGTTTATGTTATATTTCACATGGTCGTATTGTAAACAACTCGCTTCAAACGTCAAACTTGCGACAGGGAAATATAGAATTATTAGTCGGCAGCTGGGCTCCTTTGAGGTACTATTTCAGTCGCCCAGCTGAAGTTTCAGTCGCCATGGGCGAGTGGGCGACCGTTAATTTCTGTCCCTGATTTAACAAATGAAAGAGTGATGCAAAATTTTTTGCATAGCAAAAACCTTTATGATATATTTCTGACCTTCACGGGAAAGATAGCAAAACCCTAATTTGACAAGGACAAAAACAACATTTAAGGAACAAAGAAAAACAAAAATTTTAACACCACAAACTCCTTTATAGGACCAAAAGTGAGACCAGGTGTGCTTTTGATGGTAAGCATCTTCGACTTCAACTTCCTATAATTAACACACATGTTTGTTCATTTTGAAATTGTGGTTTAACATCTCTTGGAAGAAAAAAATAAAATAAAAATAAAAAAAAACCTGCCTGCCTGCCTTTAAAAATGTTCCTATGTTAGGGGAAACCAACAATCATTTTACATGGCCTTAGTCAATGAGAAAATATTAAACAAGGGCGACAGTGTATTTTTGTTACGGCGAACGGAGGTGTATTTGTGATGGTATCGATTTCGAGGTTAGGGAGATCAACTTTTATGAATTCTTACTTCTTTAACGGATAAAAATTCTAGTAATGGAAAGACCAAATGCCGGTCTAAATACTGTCCCATACGGGAAGTCAAATCCCACTCCGCCATGCTGTCAATGTGTTTTCAGAATAACAAACTAAAATCCGGAATGTAAGTCGGGTACAACCTAGATTGACTTCAGGATGATAGTCACATCTTAACAAAAAAAGCATTAAAAAAATCGATGAAAAGGGTAGTGAAGCCGAGGTTTTACAAAATTAAAATAAATATATATTTCTATATTCACATAATTTCTTTTTGTTTCTTTTTTCCCGTCTCAAAGTCGAAAATTGCAAGCAAAAAAAGAAGAAAAAAAGAGTAGCTACCCTGATCGAGTTCCCCCAAATTTAAACGAATTCAAGTCAAATCGTCCAACTGCAAAAATGTGTTGATTAACTGTTTTTGTCCTCCATGGTGTGGGTTAATCAAACACATGTTGCTCTCGATTCATGACGCCCAAATAATGGCACCAAATCAATTGCAATCAATTAAGTGCAAAATATTAATTACACTTGAGTTCAAAGATTAATTTCAATATAACATAACAGAAAAAGTAAAATATTTGTTTGTCTTGAAAGATATTTAGATTTTTAGTAATAGCAGATATCTTGGATGGAGGGTTGAGGTGACTTTCTAATGATCATCTCTGCCCAACTTGGCTCATTTAAATATGGTTTAGTTGTGAACTGTCAAGAAGATTTTCATGCGATTTTTTCCCCATTAAGATATGCCTAATTTGCATAATCTGAAGAAATCTTGGCGACTGAACAAAATAAATGCACAGAAAAAATACTCTGCAGTCAGAACTACTAATTAGTATCATGTAACTAGAGTTTAAGTTTGAACTTATTTTAACATACAAATGTATAGTAAAGCAGTAATTTAATGATTAAAAAATTATTTTAATAGCAACGACAGCCATCTTGAATGCAGATTAGGCCTTGAACTTTTTATTGTCATGCAGCTGTAGTTTTAATTTGAACTCATATACACCCACAATAAAGCAATAATCTTCACTAACTAGAGAACAATCTGTTTTAGTAATCTAATGGTAGTTATCTTGAATTAAGGGTGGAGCTGTCAAACACAATGATGAAAGGGTTCACTCAAAAAACAATCCCATCCAAACTTTGTTAATCTCTGTTTAGTGATTTAGGAGGAGAATATATAAGTGTGAAAAGTTTAGGACATACGAAGAATGTCGACACAGACTGTCGGATATTCAAGATTGCTTCCGAATGAGTTTTGCCATTTAGACACATTCATTGTTTCGGAGGGACAAAGTCTTATTTACCTAGTATGCACACAAAATAACATACTCAATTAAATATTTTAATTATTAAAACTCCTGATCAATCATAAACATATCATCAAAATATTCGGAAGTAACCAATATAGGAAACTCTACCGGAAAGGTGAAGGTCAATATTTATTGACAGCACGACAGGACGGATAGTGATTCATCTAGAATAATTTGCTGTTTGCTGCACTACACTACTGAACTTGAAGTGCATCAAATATGAGTAGATCTTCAAGGGATGGGGAACTGTTAAACCTAGACCATGAACAAGAAAATATCCACAATCAATCAGAAGAAACTGACGAGCAACAAGAACAAAATGAGAAAAAAGATAACTGTAAAAAAGTGATACATGAAAATACCAAGTTAGAACAAATTCATTCTGATGTTGAACATTTTGAAAACGGTAAAGAATGTTGTTATTAAGAATAGTTTGATTTTCAGGTTGTCTCTTATTTTGATTTTGTTTACTTTGTGTACTTGTCTTTGTCCCTGACCCTGACCCTGTTCTGCATTAGTACATTCTACATCTACAAAGACTACAGTACAGTTTACAATATTAATAAGGAATATCTGCCATCAATTGGGAATTGTACAGTTGCAAATGTAGTGTTATTTGGCATTGTAAAACAAATATTTGCGACTGTCAAATTCCCAATTGAGTGAGTGAGTGATTGTTGCTTAGCGCAGCAATTTTTCAGCTATATCATGGCACGAACAAGTTAATGTTCAATGGAATGATGATGAGGTCTGCTTTGTACTAGACCAACATGCTTAGTTGGATTTTATAGTGCTAGCTCACTGAAACAACAGTCCATGGATAGACATGTTGCCGCACTTGGACACATTATCCTGATCCGAGCCAACAAGTCTTTGCTCTTTCTCCTTAATGCTGGGTGCTTAGCGGAGAAGCAGCAAATACCAATTTTATAGTTTTTGGCTCGAACCCACAATCTACTGCACGCTAACAAGGTATTTGTTGCTTCTCCGCTAAGCACTTACCATTAAATATAAGGAGAAAGAACAAAGACTGATTGGCTCGGAATCATGATAATGTGTCAGAGTAGAGTGACATGTCTACCCGCGGACTGTTGTTTCCAGTCAAATCGGCCCCAGGTCAAATTGGCCTCAAAAATAAATAAATAAAAATTATGTATTAATATAAATTAATATTTTTGGTTAAAAGATGTAAAATTTAAATTTTATTGATGAGCGGATTCTTTTATTTTAGTATCAATGGTATTTTAACATTTACTGGTACAAAACACAACTGTACTAGACAGTTTTAATTCTTCAATAATTAAAGCGTATTGGATGTATTTAATTATTTTGTTGAAATATTTAACTTTGCATGTTGACAATAGTAAACAACAAAAATGGCAGACATGTGATTTCCCGGTGTGAAAAAAGAGTGAAACACATTGTTCTTGTTTATAATGCACACCCCTCCTGCAAAATAAAGAATTTATGTAAAATCCAGCACATTATGCACCAGTAATTACGAACATATTATCAAATTAAATAAACAACATAATAAAACAATGATTTGATTAGGAATTAAATAAACAACACAATTAACAATACATATTATCAAATTAAATAAAAAGACATAATAATACAATGATTTGATCTGGGGTCGATTTGACCTGCTACCTTCAGTAAGCTAGCACTATAAAAATCCAACTCTAGAGTATTGGTCTAGTATAAAGCGGACCTCATCATCATCTCATTGAAAATTAACTTGTTCTCGCCATGATATACTGTAGCTGAAAATTGCTGAATTGGCATTAAACAACAATCACTCACTCACTCACTTTGATAACTAAATCATAGCAGCCAGGCAGATAATTCATATAGCAAATACATTTGTATGTTCAGGGGATCGAACCTATTTGGTTGGAGACCAACAAGATGGCAGAAAAAAACGTCAAATTTCCACACCGGTAAGTGCATTCTCTGCTATTGTCGGTGTTTCATTGAAATGTGTGTTTTAATACCATAGCATTTTGGCAACTTGATTATCAGTTATGACAATGTGTGTTTGTTTTAGGACATCAGTTTGCTCTAAAAAAAAAAGCTATTGACATAAAATCGACCGGCGAAACACAATATTTTTTGTCATGGGTACATAAAAGAACCATTTCTGTACATTTTACGGATATAATGTTAGGTTTTTTGTGTCATATATGTTCACTGCTGTGTTCTAATTAATTATGAATGTTCAATTATTGTATTTAAGCCTAAAATAACGAGTTTTTATCAATTAAGAATTTTTTTGGTTGGAGACTCGAGGTACATGTATATAACTTATTTTTGGTTTTGTTAAGACATTGAAAGAAAACTTTAACACTGGATGTTTTGTCCCATCAGAAGGCACTACACAACTACTGTTAAATCCTCATTTTAGAAATAAAATGCAGCAATTTATATATGAAATGAAATTTATAATTATTGTCTTAAATGTCACAAATGGGACATTTATTTATTCATCAGGACAGCCTTTCAAAAAATTAGCCCTCTTTTACCAGTCTATTAGGGTTGTTTCTTTTTGCAAAGTGTCTCTGATGTTTGACCGTAACACTTTTCGGTGGGGCATTTCTAGAGGTCAATGAAGTTGACATGCTGATCTTTCGTCGTTATTTTGGAAGTGAAGTGAAGGGAATAAAGGTTAGAACAGTGATTAAAATTCGTGACAATCCAGGGACAAAGACTTGGCCAAGAGAACAGACAATAACTACAAACAACACAAAATAATTATAATAACCAAAACGAAAACACATACAGAAAACCGTCCGTCTGTTAAATTTTCACATTTCCATCTTCTCTGAAACCGCTTGACGAATATTAACAAAACTTGCCAGGGATGTTGAGGGGAAGGTCCCCTACAATCGATCTACATTTCGCTCTGGTTTGATGAAATACATGACCACCAGAGACGTTCTTCGATTCTGATAGGTCGATTTTCAAAAATGTTCTCCTATGAAATTACAATGCAAAATAATTTGAAACTGTACAGAAATGTTAACATTCTATGTGAGGTCTTTTACAAATGATCCATCTTTGGTTCCGGTTGGACAAATAAACTGGGCTGCCAGTGGAGCCAGCAGAGATATACCGTATTTTATGGTCCACTTGCTTTATGACTGACTCAACCATACCATAGCAACTATTGGAGCTAGAATCAAGTGACATACTTTTATATCATTTGGTAAGGGGATGGCCATGTAATTCTGAGGGGGAGAGGCTGGCAGTTTTTCCAAATAAATATTATGGCCGCCAAAAATTGAAAAATTATGGCCTCCATCTCCCTAGAAAATAAAATCGTTTAACCATGGAAATAAGGTCAAAGTCAAATGTTATATGGAAGTCTGTCATGTATTCCTAGTGAGGCATCTCCATACCAAATAAATAATTGTATAATACTTTTCGCGATATATAAAATCACGAACTTGGTACTAGTCAGTCAACCATGAAATCAGTGTCAAGGTCAAAAGTTATGTGTCGGACTGACATGTACGCTACGTGAGGCATCTGGGCCCGATTGTTCAAAAGATTTATCCGCTGGACAAAAGTTATCCACTAAATAATTCTAGTTCAATCTATGCAAGTTATCCAGTGGATAAATATTTATCCAGCGGATACAGTTTTGAACAACTGGGCCCTGTTTACCAAATATTGGAAGTCTAGCTCCTATAGTTTTTGAAAAATGGATTTATTCTCAGATTTCACAAAATCACTGAACCATGAAAATAAGGTCACGGTCAAAGGTCATGATACTGGCGGATACTTTACATAGTGATGCATCATTATACCAAGTATGGGTAATCTTAGAAGCTTTATACTTTCTGAGATATTAACTTAACCCAAAACAGTCGATGACGCCATCGCTCTCTGTGCTGGAAAGCCATACATCCCCATGTCTCGCGTCCTGCAACTATTCGTCGCAAGCGAGACAAAAATCCCTTCATCTTTTGACAACTTGACTGTGGTACTACAAGTGTCTGAAATCTTATCAATATGTGCAATATAAGATTTTTTGGCATAAAATTGTGATTTTTCACATAAAATACCCCAAAAATGGTCCCGCCTCCCTCCGCTCGGAGCAATTTTTCTAAGTACGCCCCCCCCCCTAACTTGAAATCCTGGATCCGCCCCTGTCCTACACTCAAGAAGCTCGTGAAACACCCGTTTTGAACTTAATTACATTATGACAGGTAGTTTATCAATTCATTCATTGGCTGATAAGTTACATGTGACATGATAATCATGACTGAGCGTAATACAAACTTGGCTTTCAGTCTCGTTCAATAATGTTTCTATGCTGATAAACCATCATGTCACCCTTACTAAAGGTCTATATATGATTATCTACCGGTATATTGTTGAACTTATATTGCTAGGATTTCCGAAACCTGTGTCATACGCACGTGCTTTCACGTTCAATACTCACAACAATATAGTCTGCAATGGCAATATAATATTGTATAGGATAGAAATGCCATGAATTATACCATTATATTTGTGAATACTGTTTTTTTTCTATCAATCAAGTGACTCTTTCCCTCTGCACTGTTGGATGCATTTTCATGATATTTCTAGACATATATGTTGTTGTGTTGATTTCTTTTTGCCCCTCGTTGGCCCTTTAATTTGGAAAATAAAAAATTCTTAATTTCTATTCTATTCTATTCTATACCAGGCTGCATATCACCAAAAGCAACGATAGAAATATAAATCCAGTGTTAACCACGAGATCTTCATCATGTGGAACAGTAGTTTTGTTCATGAGATAACGACCTAAAACGCATGAAATGCAAATATCTACTCTGAAGGGGACCTTTAAAATAGATTTAATTTGACTTGCATGTATGCCTGATATATTTTGCATTTATAGAGCAACTAGCAAATGTTTTAACTAATCTGAAATTATATTTGCACCATATGTTATGAACATTGTCGTTATCACTCTGTAAGAATTATTTTAAGAAAACTAGCACCAACCATTTGTGTCGTATACTTCGAGTCTCCAACCAAAAAAATTCTTAATTGGTAAAAACTTGTTATTTTAGGTTTAAATACAATAATTGAACATTCATATTTAATTAGAATAAAGCAGTGAACATATATGACACGAAAAACCTAACATTATATCCGTAAAATGTATTGAAATGGTCCTTTTATGTACCCATGACAAAAAATATCGTGTTTCACCGGTCGGTTTTATGTCAATAGCTTTTTTTATAGCAAACCGATGTCCTAAAACAAACACACATTGTCATAACTGATAATCAAGTTGCCGAAACGCTATGGTATTAAAGCACACATTTCAATGAAATGCCGCTGACAATAGCAGAGAATGCACTTACCGGTGTGGAAATTTGATGTTTTTTTCGCCATCTTGTTGGTCACCAACCAAATAGGTTCGACCCCCTGATGTTGGGAGTCTATTTTGAATTATCTGTGCATAAAAACTTTCAAGTATGCTTTTCATACTGATGCATGTACTAAACAAACTACCAATTAAAATACACTATCTCATAAGTATATTTTAGTGTTCTGATTCTGATTGGAGGGGCCCAGGTGGATCAATGAGTTAGGTAGTTGGATTACCTAACAACTCATACAAGCCTATCACCAGTATGGCATGGGTTCACACACAGCTTTGTAAATTACAAAGAAGGGTGCACTCGACTCGCAACTGCAAGTGATAAAGTTTATCTGTTGCTTGCCTATGGTCGGTGGTTCTCTCCAGGTACTCCAGCTTCTTCACCACTAAATCTTTTCTCCATGATATACATATAGCTGAAATATTGCTGAAAGTGGCATTAAACTCAATAAATCATCAAATCTGATTCTGATTGGATGATTTTGGAGTACATGTATAAAAGTTGTAGTCGAAAGTTTTGATATAGTCCGAGTCATAACACTTTCAATTCATTTACTACAGCTTGTTTATCTGGATCTGTCATGTAGATTATTTACAGACAGTCTTGCCATAGAGCAGCTTTCTTTTTAGTCAGCTGAAAAGGGGGAAGGAGGTACATTGTAGGTGTGATAGACAAAAAAATCCAGACTTTTATAGTCATAGAGCAATTGAAAGCCTGAATTTAATAGTAATAGTCATAGTTCACCCAATTTCTTGACATAAATAGTCCTTGGTTTTCAGTTGAGGTTTGTACTAATTACCTCCTTTTTTTTTGGCCTGCGGGTGTGCATGATTTCTTGGTATTGTTTTCAGAATAATACCCCCCCCCTTTGCCGTAACATTGAAAATATTTATATATCTAAAATAACACCAAATCAAAATGATCAAACTCATAATCACACTATACTTATTAATTACGTGAAAAAAGGTATATTTTCTGGTCTTTCCAAATCATATACATATGATCAAGTGTACTGATAATTTGTAAATTATGCTTTTGATTTGGAATTTTACTATATAGGTTAAGGTATATATGTGGGAAATGTTATTTTAGCTGTAGCGTACATGTCATACAGGGGAAAAAATCCATTTTTAATAAACCTTTAGCATGTTTAGGTAAATCATAAATTATAACAATAAGAAAATCTAAAAATATGATTGTACATTTGTAGGTGAAGTTGCTATAGAGTGTTCTGTGTGTCTTCAGACCAGTATTTATCCTGTTCAGCTGCCATGTCGGCATATTTTCTGTTTTCTTTGTGTTAAAGGAGTTGCAAACAGAAGTAAAAGATGTGCATTATGTAGACAAGAAATTCCTGCTGATTTCTTTGCTAAACCTGTTCTAGTTAGGAATGAAAATTTAGAACAAACAATCAAATTTGATGACAAATACCAGTGGTATTATGAAGGTCGAAATGGATGGTGGAAATATGATGATAGAACAAGCCAAGAAATTGAGAGTCATCATAAGACTGGAGAAAAGCTGTTTGAATTGTTAATTGCAGGATTTTTGTACATAATAGATCTAGATAATATGATTCAATTTAGAAGGAATGACAGATCACGGAAAAGAAGAATGAAACGAGATTTAATTAGTATACCTGACGTCAAAGGTGTAGCAGGACTTAAATTCAGTAATGAGATTTCTAGCCGTCCTGGTGGTGATGGTGGAGAAGAGATACAATCAAATGTCATACAGACTGTTACTAGTCCTGATAATGATGATCTGAACGCACCGAACAACACTCCCCAAACACCAAACACTCCGGTGGACAGTCCCCCCAGTAGTGTATCATCATCACAACAAGATCTCACAGAACATTTACAGCAACTTAATTTATCTGGTTCAAGTGTTACATCACTCTGATTATATTCTTTTGGCATATTGTTGTAAAAAATCAAAGGTCACATAGTGACAGCATTGTAAAGCAAATTTTATTTTTAGCATGTGGAACATGTAAAGACTGGTCCATGTAAAACAGTTGATAGCTATACAAAGAGTGTTATATTTCTACATCATTGAACTCCCATACATGTACATAATTACAAAGAGTGGAGTTTAACTCATTATTTTTATCTGTGATCAATGTTCTGTAAAATGTCTGACAAATTGTGTTAGTCCTTTGCATTTCCATCAATATCTGTAATTTGGTTGCCTTTTACATGTATGTACATCCACCATTAGATTATGGTAATGTTACTGCTGTGACATTTATAGGGTTAAAAATGGGGATGTTAGTTTTAATTTAAATAACTGATTTCTGTTATTTAATCAGAGTTACTCGATTTCAAGTGGAAAGCTAGAACACAAGACTTTTGAGAGAGTGTGTTTGTCTCTTTAGTTTGGGTTTGCCTTGTTTTCTGTTGTTTCATTTCCAGCTCAAAATCATTCTTAAATGGGAAATGAAAAATAAACAAATGAAATTAAGACATAAAAGGGGCTTTGTTCATATATTTCATTGTTGTTGTTTTTTTGGATTGCATATTGTTGCCATAGTGATATATACAATAGTATAATGTAACAAAATAGAAATAAATTTTAAATTTTAATTTGATGACTTTTACAGTTATTGAAAATGGGAAAACAGGTTTAATTTATGCATAAAAAAATCTTGTGTTTCCAGGACCCTATTACAACCCTTATTTTACCTTTTGAACATGCGTTTGGACCTTAGAAACAGATACCTACTGTTCAAAGGTTAAAACTTATGAATGGTTTATGTTAACATGCAAAATAGAATTTTAAGTTATATACATGTACTGGTAATATATAGATAGATGACAAAGAGTTTGACCTCATTTTTTCAGCTTTTTTACAAAAAAAACCCCCATAATATTGTGTCTTTTTTTTCATTGCTCTTGTTATTGTTAATTTTTGGAGTGTCTGTCAATTTTAATTTTTATTGTTTATTTTATGCTACACATGTAATTTATTATTATTTAGTCACTGGTATACTACATGTATGAAAGATATAATACATCTACATTGTAAATGATACATGTATGGAAATGTTATTCCCTTGCAGGTTCACAACAAACTTTAAAAAAAGTTAAATTTTAAATAATAAAGGATGTGCTCCATAGAAATATGCACTAATAGTGAATTTTTACACCATATTTATTTATTTAACTGGTAAGGAGGTATGTATACATGTAGCTAGGTTGAGGGGAATATATGGTAATAAAAACCTTTTTTATTTTTACTTTAACAACAAGCATATAATGCTACATTGACAACAATATCTTATTAAAATTAGATGTTTGTTTTGTCATATTTTTATTTTTGGTGATACACTAACATCTAACAACATCCTGTTTGTGGGGGTCATGTCAGGGTTCATATTTCAACTGACCAAAGGGCTCGGGTGGCTCAATGAGTTAGGTAGTTGGATTACCTAACAACTCATACAAGCCTATCACCAATACTGCGTGGGTTTGCTCCCAGCTTTGTAAATTACAAAAAGGTGCACTCAACTCGCAGCCGCAAGTGATAAAGTTTACCAGTTGCTTGGCCATGGTTGGTGGTTCACTCCGTGTACTCTGGTTTCTTCTACCACTAAAACTGGTCGCCATGATATAGCTGAAATATTGCTGAAAGTGGTGTTAAACACAATAAATCAATCAATCAACCGACCAATCAGAGATGAGCCCACTAGATCTTTAGGTATTAAAACCATGTACATGCCAAGATATATTGTCCAATTGGTCAATATGTTTAACTGTCTTGCATATATGATTGGACGATCAAAGATGAATGAAAGTTTACATGACATGACATCTACCCAGAACGAAATGTTAGATGTTTGTGTAAAGTTAAGTCAAAGAAAAAAAGATACAAGAAACATTTACTTTGATTTAGATTGCATTGATAAGTTCATTGTTAAAAACAAATAATGTGTATATTTTTCTTGACTCAAGTTGATTTCACTTCTTATAAATAGTATTTTATATCCATATTTTACATGGAATATTTATTTTATGATTATGAATTTTTCAATTCATAGTGTAGAAACCTTTTTTTTCGTTAATTATTTAATAATAAAAAAACAGAATGTTTTGAAATACATTTTGTATGTTAAAAATGCATTATTATTGGAATTGCTTTCAGGTAAAAAAAAATCTATGTTTATTGAAAATATGATATTAAATATGTGAAGTGGCAAAATCCATGATAGATTATAGGAAAATATAGGAAGTGAAACAGTGTTTCGTGTTACCAAATTGTGATATTTAGGTGGAATTATATATCGTCAGTAATGTGCCATAGATAGATGCTGTGAAGATAAATAGTAGTGCATTCATATGTAAATATTTTAATTTGTTAAAACATACATACAGTACAGTCAGAGAAATAGTGTGATAAATCACTGTGATAGACGTATCACTCTTCTTAGTGATACTGATATAACTTTTGGTTTGTTTAATCTATTTACTTTTTTTGATATGCCTATTGGGCGATAGCAAGTAACATTCTAAATGTAAAAGAATTTTGAAGATATATTTAATAGAAAAAAAGATATGTCAAAATCACCAAGAAGGGTGATACGTCCGTCTATCACTGATTTATCACACAATGTCTGACTGTATTATAGGATTTCAAAATTCTTGAGATGTCTATTATTATACAGGTACACTCCTTATTCATGAGTTGATTTTTGTGAACTGTATGTTTACATTTTTGTATCTACAGCATGTGGACAAAAGTGATTCCGTTTCTGCCATCTTCCCCATATATTTCATATAAAACCACTTATTTTCATAACATTCTCATGAAGTCATTCCTTAGCCGATTTTCATGAAATTTTCACCTTTAAAAACAGAATTAATTAGAGTTTATCTTAATATCTTCATGTAATTTTTTCGAACTTTTATTTGCAAGCATTTATGATTTAAACACAAATGAAAATTCTTGACATCACAATTTTATATGATTATATAGTAAGATTTGGTGAAAAAAATTAAACTTTGTTTTTAAATCAATTCTTAAGAGAAAGTAGAAATAAAATTATTTGCAAATTATACGAAGAAGAAACTATATTTATTTCTGCATTTAATGCTGAAAATTTCATGAAAATCAGATAAGGAATGACTTCATGAGAATGTTATGAAAATAAATGGTTTTATATGAAATATATAGGGAAGATGGCAGAAACGGAATCACTTTTGTCCACATGCTGTAGTAGATACAGGAAAGAGTAATGGGGTATCAAATTGAACTGAAGAAGTTATTTTTATTTGATACCGTGCTAGCCATATCATACTGTATTTAGTGGAGTAGCATTGATTTATTTATTATAACAGTCTTCGCACTAACCCACTTGTCCGAAGCCCGGGATAAATAAAACTAGATTCAGACAACTGAAAATTATTAAAGAATTTGTTTGAATAAATAGAAATTTTTTCTAATTTTGGATTTCGGGCAAGTACAAGTAGGTTAGAAAAATTAAAACAAAGACTGTTATAACATAATTTATTACATGTATGTTGCAAAATTTTAAAGTAAAAGAACACTTTAATAGAACTACATGTAATTTAAAATCCTAATGTTGCATGGCTCTATTTTGGATGATATTCAAATCAGCACGTTCATACAAATGTACATATTACATATTTTATGCCAGTTCTATTAATGACAGGTTAAATTATTTTGTGACATAAAAAAGAAAGATTTGAGATAAAAGATGCTACATTACTTACACAGGGATTGTTCTTAAATTTAAAGCTACCATATACCTTCATGTAAAGAAATTCTTTGTCTATCATTGAACTATTTTTATATACATTGTACTGGTAGTCAAAAATATTGTTTAATTTGTTAAGTTGTCCTGAAATATTCAGAAGTGTATGTGTTGTATAGAGGACAATATTAATGTCATAAACAAACATACATGTACATGTAGCATAGACATCAAGGTTATCTATAAGTACTTGATATACATGTAACTCAATTTATAATTAGTGCTGATAAAGTAAACATTTGTGTGTAGTTTTCAAATACCTTATATGTACATTAGTTGTAATATTAATAAGTTTTATTTACAAATGTTGAAACATCTAATTAAAAATATTCATTCAGCCATTTGTTTTCAGTTCCAAATGACCTATATATCTTCCTTATTAGCTCACCAGGGTCAAAGGGTCAAGTGAACTTTTCACATCACTTGTTTATCAGGCATCTGTTGTCTTTTCTCATTTTGGTCTTCTTGTTAAGGAGCACTGGGCCAAATAAAACCAAACTTGGATGTGATAATCCTTGGATGATTCCCTCTTAGAATGTCTGGTGACCTAGGCCAGCATCCAAGATAGCTCACTGAAACAACAGTCCGTGGGTAGACATGTGGCTCCACTCTGATATAATTATCCTGATTTTGAGCCAACCAGTCATTGCTCTTTTTCCTTAATGCTGTGTGCTTAGCAGAGAAGTAACAAATGCCAATTTTATTGTGTTTGGTTTGACCCAACCGGGGCTCAAACCCACAAAATCAACCACACTCCAGACAATCACGCTAACTATTACACCACAGCTGATGCAGTTTCTTTTGAAAGAACATTGTCATGAAAAACCGTATTAGCAGAAGAGGTGTTCTCTCAAGATAGGTTTCATTGAACAGGTAATGTACAGTCAAACCTGTCTTATGTGACCTTCCAAGGAAAGATTGAAATAGGGTCACATAAAACAGGTTGTTAAAATAATATGAAATGGACTGTGAAGGCAAATAAAAATAAGGTCACATAATAAAAGTTATTGCTCAATACAGGTGGTCACTAAAGCAGGTTTGAATATTTCTATCAATTTGATCGATCATTTGTACTAAAAATACCATATAAAAATCATAGCTTGACCTATAAATACTTAATTATGGAAACTAGAGGCTCCGAGGAGCCTGTAATCGCTCGCCTGGTTTTCAATTTGACATCTAAAGTTGATAGAAAATGGGAGTGTTACACATAATTTTGAAAGTGGGCCACCCAAAGATCATTTCAACTCAAATTTCTGAGCAAAAGATTTTGATGTGATTTTTATCTAATAATATTCCTAAACGGAATAAACTGGCTGAAAAAATCTCACAGAAAAACCCAGAATATATGCTAAACTACTACTTGCCATGTAGTTGCAGTTAAAATTTGAGTTCATTTTGATTTGTAATAAAGCAGAAATTTCTATTTTTAGTAACAGTAGCCATTTTGAATGGAGGGAGGGGTTGTAGGACACAATATTGAAAGGGGACCACCCCAGCCAAATTTGCTTTAATTTGGTTCAGCGGTTTCAGAGGAAAAGATTTAAATGTGATCTTTTATCAAAATATGTCTAATTTGTATAATTGGTATAAATCGGTTGAAAGAAAAATTTCACAGAAAAACCCAGAATATATGTTAATCTACTCATTGTCATGTAGCTGCAGTTAAAATGAGCTCATTTTGATTTATAATAAAGCAGCAATGGACAATTGAAGAAATTTCTATTTTTAGTAAC
Source organism: Bathymodiolus septemdierum (assembly GCA_963383655.1). Taxonomy (NCBI): domain Eukaryota; kingdom Metazoa; phylum Mollusca; class Bivalvia; order Mytilida; family Modiolidae; genus Bathymodiolus; species Bathymodiolus septemdierum. Next base: position 121,971,074 of record OY726518.1, on the reverse strand, counting down.
AGCAGCCATCTTGAATGGAGGGCAGAGCTATCGGACACAATTTTGAAATGGGACTACCCAAGGACCATCCCTGCCAGGTTTGGTTTAATTTGGTTCAGCGATTTCAGAGGAAAAGATTTAAATGTGATCTTTTATCAAAATATGCCTAATTTGCATAATCGGTATAAATTGGCTGAAAGAAAAACCCGGAATATATGTTAAACTACTCATTTCCATGTAGCTGCAGTAAAAATTTGAGCTCATTTAGATTTATAATAAATCGGCAATGGACAATTGAAGAAATTTCTATTTTTAGTAACAGCAGCCATTTTGAATGGAAGGCAGGTCTGTCGGACACAATTTTGAAAGGAACCCACCCAAGGACCATCCCTGCCAGGTTTGGTTTAATTTGGTTCAGGGGTTTCAGAGGAGAAGACTTAAATGTGAAAGTTTACGACGTACGACGGATGCTAAAAAAGGTTAAACAGTGATGGCCATCAATTCCACCAATATCAACAAAACAAATGACCACCTCTCATCTTAACTGAACTCACTTAACACAAAAAAGATGACGACATATGACGCTGGAAATCCGGGTACTGGCTTTGAGCAGGCACAGAAATGTGGCAGGGTTAATCATGTATTAATTAATTATATTGATCGGTATTAGGCAACTATTTTCAACATTCCATGTACTGGTATCTACATAACACTAAAACACTATATGTCTATTCAAAAAATATTTTATTTAAAATTTGTACATGTATAGGTAATAAAAGTAAGTTTGCATAAAAATATAATATTGACAAACTTTTTAACACCGGTAAACATGATCTTAATAATAAAAATATTATAGTCAATAGGGGTTATAAAATGACAAAATACTGCACTGCCATAATTTTTCTAAATACATATTGGTGTTTATCTTAATATAGTTATATTCCCTGAATGAAAAACATCAATTAGTCATTTTACAGTCAGTAAAGGTGTACTTACAACAGTAAAATTTGACAATGACATCAACAAAAAGTTCTTCTCAGATACATGTACATTGTATAACAATTTAATCATGCACTCTTATACAGGTCATCAAATTATATTGTCCATGCTATCAAGTGTTCTATAAGAACACTTAATTATTATATTTTTGAACATGTAAAAATATTTATCAGAGACAAGAATGGTATTTGAATGGTTGCCAGCGGCAATTGGGGATTTGATGGTGTGAAATATCCGTTAAATCCTCAACTAACGCCGACAACTATTCAAATACAATAGTTTTTTTCTTAACTAGAATTCTCTTCAAAGCCCTACAGCATTATCTTGATAACCCTTTATTATACCTTATGTAATTTATAATTATGACAGTTACATATACATATCTAACAAATAATGAGAACAGACTTTCTGGCAAGATTTGAGATTTTTTTTTAACAAATTGGGTTTTTAAGTCACCGGTATGTCTTTTCCTGAGATCAATTAACATGTAAAATATAGATTACAGAAATTGTTTTTTACAGGAAATCATTGTGAACTTCATGTACATTATATGTGGGTGTATTTTTGGTGATGGGAAATAATGGAATAGTAACAACCTACTAATGAGTTAGTTATACAACTAGAGGCTCACATGACCCGTACCTAGTTAAACGTTTGTGTTCAACCAAGTCTAGTTTTTTAAGAATTTTTTTTTAATTCATTTAAAAACTACAACAAATATCAGACAGGATATTGATTAAGGATTTCAATGGAAAGAAATGCACACAGATAGACTTGAATATCTTTGTCGGCAGTTTGTGGACACAGCAACCTGACAAGTGAAGATGTTTGTAATGGCTTCCTGGACAAAAGACAATGTTTGTCAGGGGATCATTGGCATATATGTGTACATGGTAACACTGAAAAGTGACACTTTTATGGCAGGAGTTTGTGAACATAAGTGGACATAGGTACCCTGACAAGTACTGATGTATACCATGAATGTGGTGACATAGAAACCCTGACAGGTGTGGATGGTTATCACAGGTTCATTGACATAGAAATCCAAAAAGGGGAGAGTGATATCACAGGTTTGTTGACAAGAAACCCTAAAAGTGTGGATGTTAATCACAGGTTTGTTGACAAAGTAACCCTGAAAAGTGAGGATGTTTATCACAGGTTCATTGACATAGAAACTATGAAAAGTTAGGATGCTTGACAGGGGTCCATGGACATAGAAACTATGAAAAGTTGGGATGTTTGACAGGGGTTCATTGACGTAGAAACTATGAAAAGTTAGGATGCTTGACAGGGGTCCATGGACATAGAAACTATGAAAAGTTAGGATGCTTGACAGGGGTCCATGGACATAGAAACTATGAAAAGTTAGGATGCTTGACAGGGGTCCATGAACATAGAAACTATGAAAAGTTAGGATGCTTGACAGGGGTCCATGGACATAGAAACTATGAAAAGTTAGGATGCTTGACAGGGGTCCATGGACATAGAAACTATGAAAAGTTAGGATGCTTGACAGGGGTTCATTGACATAGAAACTATGAAAAGTTAGGATGCTTGACAGGGGTCCATGGACATAGAAACTATGAAAAGTTAGGATGCTTGACAGGGGTCCATGGACATAGAAACTATGAAAAGTTAGGATGCTTGACAGGGGTCCATGGACATAGAAACTATGAAAAGTTAGGATGCTTGACAGGGGTCCATGGACATAGAAACTATGAAAAGCCTGAATATTGAGGATGTTAATCACTGATTCATGGACACAGAAACTCTGGAAAGTGAGAATCTTTATCACAGATTCATTGACATAGAAACTCTGACAAGTACAGATGCTTAAAACAGCTTTGTAGACATGAACTTAAAACCATGAAAAGTGACTATGCTTGTCTGGAGCTAATGGACACAGAATCCCTGATAGGTGAGGATGTTCGTCAGGGCTTCATGGATATATAAATCATGAAAAATGACTGTTTGTCAGGGATTCATAGATACAGAATCCCTGACAAGTGAATATGAATTATCACCGGTTCATGGACACAGAAACTCTGATAAGTGATGATGTTTGCCAGGGGTTCATGGACATAAAATCCATGAAAAGTGATTATTTTGTCAGGGGTTCATGGACAATGAATCGTTGACATGGAAACCCTGACAAGTGAGGATGAAACTGACTAAAAAGCTTCATATCTTAAGTAATATCATAAATTTATACACAGATCTTACTTCTAAAGAAACGAATATCATCAATTCAATTCATGATTAATGTTTTGTCTTCACAATTACGAGATCATTGAGGAGATTTGTCACACATGAGAAAGTGGTTTTGAGCATTGAACATTACCAAACCATACAATTTAATATAAATCTACATTTCTCTCATGACCGTAATGATACCCAAACAATTCCACCTACAGATATAACTAGACTTATTTTCCAGTACAAATTTCTAGTTTGTGATGTAGACATAATTGCTGCTAAACTTAGAGAGTAAAATAAAAATGGTGGTATAGTCCGTCTTTTTTTCACTTCTAATATTGAGGACTGGCCAGGAAACTTCTCAAAGTTCACAGAATCAGGATTATAAAATTCTGACAAAAGCCTGGAAAATATCAAAAAAAACAAACAAGTATTAATATTATGGTTTTAATCCAGTTTACAGTATATTAATCATTGATATTTAAATATTTGGCAAGGCCACCAGGGCCATTTTGGAAATGTCACAACAAAGGCAGGATCTTTTCTACCCTTACATTGGTTAGTATATAATTTGTAATTTAAGAAGATTTGAAATGGAATTTTTCAAACCGTATATATTTACTGTCGAAAGTCACTGACAAACATAATGTTTTATTGAGTACACCTCGCCACGAACGGGGTTCAAACTCATAACTTTAACGGTGATAGGCACTGATTGCACAGGTAGTTGTAAATCCAACTACTATACGATCACGGCTACGACAGCCCCTTGAACATATGAGGAAAATTGAACACTTGGAGTCATGGAAAATATGGCGAGTTCAAATGAAGGATCACTTACCATAGTTGGCAGTGAAATTGTTTTTGGCGAGTAGATTTCAATAGTTATTAGCCAGATTGGCGAGTAACTTTAAAAAATGGTTTCCCACACTGTAAATGTAAAGTTCACAATGGGAAAATTGAAATCATCTCTTTTGTCGTAAAGTTTTGTTCTTAACTGGCCATCATTGTCAATTTCGAGGTGTAGGTCAAGGTATGAAGCAGACCTATCTTTATCTGTGGTATCCTTTACTTGAAGCTCAATGGGATAGATGCGATGAACAAAATCACCAAACTTAGAATTATTTAGTGAATGGACATCATCTATATAGCGGAATGTGAAATTAAAGGATTGGGCTAGTTTCTTTTCGTTTTTCTTGAGAAGCCCCTGTATGAAGTCTGCCTCGTGCAAATAAAGGAGGAAGTCGGTAACATGATTTGTTAGAGGGTAATTTATTTTTCCATCCACAATACATTTTATGTGTAAATAATTGAATATTTTCCCCAGGTTCTCATACTTTAGTTTGCCACTGATTTTCTCAACATCAAAGACCAATCCTTTATATTGTCTGACGAAAAACAAATTGGAACCTCCAATAAACACTATTCTAAATAAGATTAAACTCTACCTGTCCTTCTTTACAAATTGATTATACAACCAATCATTTAGCTGTTTCTCATCTGTAGGTACATCTTTAATATCAATTCTTTCTACATTTAGGTGAATTTCTGATGATTTTCCCAGCAAATATTCTGAAACAAATAATTACAAAAAAAAGATATAATAGAACCTTGGACATTCTTTTGATCAAAATTTAATCTTCAAACACAAAGATGTTTCGTAACAATAAAATTGCATTGCCATTTAAGATTATTATTTTCCAATTTGCTCCACTACAGCCTTTGTTGAAAAATTGGGATTCTAATGGCTTGCAAGCTTCACTTGTAAAAAATCAAATCTTCAAATAAATACAATTGTAATTCCATAGGTGGTTCTTAAGAAGATGACCTTAAGTATTCCTTATTGCAACCAAAGTTATACATTGACCACATAGATCTGGAGGCATAAATTTGAGAAAAAAAAATTTCTATCAGTAAGAACAGTTTGAAGATATCAATCAGAATCTGTAAATCTAAGGACAGACAACACAACGTCCAAAGGGGCCCGGGTGGCTCAATGAGTTAAGTAGTTGGATTACCAAACAACTCATACAAGCCTATCACCAATATTGTAATTACAAAAAAGGGTGCACTCGACTCACAGCCGCAAGTGATAAAGTTTACCAGTTGCTTGTCCATGGTTCTCTCCGGCTTCCTCCACCACTAAAACTGGTTGCCATGATATAGCTGAAATATTGCTGAAAGTGGCATTAAACACAATAAATAAATCAATCACAATGGCCAAAAGAAAAAACAACGAACTAAAAAACATAGACATAAAACTAAAGATCAAGTAACACAAACCCCACTAAAAACTGGGGTGAACTCAGGTGCTCCAGAAGGGTAAGCAGTTCCTGCTCCACTAGTGACAGAACTGAAAAAGAGCTTAAGTCAAAAATAAAACTTGACCTGCTAACACCTCATGGTGGGGGCATCGAAATATTTATAACTATGTGCATAGAGTATCGCATTTGGTATGGATGTCTTTACCTGGCATTCCATATGATGGAGTTCGCTCCCTTTTCACATTATCAAATGTATTGGTATAGGCAATGGTGACATCATAAACTGCACTCACATGATCCTGAAGCTGCTGTAAACTGGATTTTAATGCCAGTGTTCTAGGTGTTAAAACATGTTGTAATTCTTTGTAACCTGTTATAATATAATAATATAGTATACATTTGTACATATAGAACTTCATAAATGCTATTATTTACAAAAGATGATTCATGGAGTCTGCACCAGGTCACATAGTAAACAGTTGCCTTCAATTGGAGAAATTATCAGTATCTTACATAGCAGATAACAACAAAATATATAAAAATACCAATACATGTCAGTTGAAGTAATATTGTTACTTCCATGTATGGTCCAAAACTGTTGTATGAGTGAATTTCAGCTATATCATGGTGACAACAAGCTACATTCGATGAGATGATAATGATGTCCAATTTGTACTGATCAACATGCTTAATTATAGTGCAAGCTTGCTGAAACAGAAGTCTGCGGGTAGACATGTGGCTCCACTAGGATACATTTTCCTGATTATGACCCAACCATTACTTGTTCTTACTCTTTAATGTGGAGAAGCAACAAATACCAATTCCATGTGTGACCTGACAACTAGCCATTACACCATGACAACTAGCCATTACACCATGACAACTAGCCATTACACCACGACAACTAGCCATTACACCATGACAACTAGCCATTACACCACCAATGTTGTTGAGTTGTTCAGATGTCATTAATAACATATCATAGCATTGCATTGTCTCCCTTTTATATTACCTGATTCTATAGCAAACTGTTTACTTTTATGTACAACTTGATGTAATTCTGGATTAAATCTAGTCCCTTCAGGAAATATAACTAGCCATATCTATAGTGTAAGACAAGAACACAGTCTATTTAAAAGGATTGCTACTTTGCAGTCCAAAATAACTAGCATATTTCTAGCCTATAAATCTAAGTTACTCATGGGTCTAATTGGCTAATTCTCCATACACAAATATTCGGAAATGTTTATCTGGACTTTTAGTAAGAACATATGGTATATAGGGTTCGGGTTATGATGTTTAACACCACTTTTAACAATATTTCAGTTACATTGTGACGGTCAGTTTTATTTGTGGAGGAAACCAGAGTACCTGGAGAAAACCACCGATCTGCTGCAAGTCAATAAAAAACTTTATTACATAATGTTGTATCGAGTACATCTCGCCATGAGCGGAATTCAAACTCACAAAGTGAGTGATGATGGGCACTGATTGCATAGGTAGTTGTAAATCCATCTACCATACGATCATGACCATGATGACCCCTCATTTTATCATAATCTTCACCACCTAACTTAGTGGACAATTTTGCAACATTTTTTTTTCCTAATCATATTTTGTGGGGTACTCAAGTAAAATAAAAATATACAAATCTCTCAAATACTGTTTTAAATACAACCAACAATTAAAAAAAAGACATCAAAATATTTTACACTAATTACTCTAACATACCGGTATATTATTAGATCTGATGTCCTGTAATTGTTTATCCAGTTTCTGCTTCTTAAATTTCCCACTTTTTCCAACAAATATACAGCCATGCTATAATGTTAAAGATTAACAAAAATGTTATCTGTTATATATATACATGTAATACAACTTTCTTTTCCAGCAAGACTTGTTACATCTATTTCTTTGTACACTGTTTGTGTTCTTTTTAAAAAGAGTATTATGTATGTCATATAATGAACAGATGATATTTTGCCACCCAATCAAGGAGTATAAATAAACTTTTAGTCCAAAATAATTTTAATCCTGAACTACATTACTTTGACAAGTTTACAATAATCACAACAGCAATACATATATGTCATTCTCACTGTTACTAAATTGTATATATATATATATATATATATATATATATAGGGAGTGGATGTGGTCGAGTGGTCTAGGGTGCTGGACGTAAGGCTAAGTGAATGGTGCTGCAGTGTATCAATGGTGTGGGTTCAAATCCCTTCAAGGGAAGAACAAAAATTTGACAGCTCTAAAATCTAATTCTAACACTGTTTGGTTTAATTTTCAGACGTACATATATATATATATATGTGTGTGTGTACTCAATGCTTTGTTGGTTGGTTTGAACAAAACAATAAACAAACAAGATCAATATATACAGTATATATTCTAATCACAAAATTAATCCAAAACTAGGTACTGCTATACATATGTACAAACTAGGTACTGCTATATATATGTACAAACTAAGTACTGCTATATATATGTACAAACTAGGTACTGCTATATATATGTACAAAACTAGGTACTGCTATATATATGTACAA